>JAVTVY010046188.1:0-208430 GCA_036873755.1 Hanleya hanleyi | reverse complement strand
TGTCTGGCTGGTATGAGTATAACTTCTAGCTGGTTTAAACTTATGAAGTTTGTTGTTAACCTGTGTGTTCCATAAAAAATGAATTGCTTCCGCATATAGACCAAAATACAAGGCCTAATATCACTATAATGGATTCCAAATGGGTCAGTCTTGTATACTAGGGCTACCAAAGCCTTCACACCAGCTCTATCATTGCCCGTAATACCAACAAGGCTTGGCAGGCAGCATAAAACAATATCAAACAGCTGTCTCACTCTAAGTCAGAAAGTTCAAGAAGTTATAAGCTGGCGAGATGAATTGAAGACTTATTTCTACCCATTTGAATCTGATTTGTTGTTACAAAAATGTCCAGATGGGTGGACGAGGCGTAGATGTGTAGCGTGACGTTTATCTCTATGAAACATATAAAGGAGAAGGTACGTTAAGCCGTTTACAATGTCCTCATGATCAGATCTCATGCGGTAAATTCTCGTCTTGGCGTACCATCTTCCTTATATTATACTAGTATCCCAGGAGTACTATAGGCACACACTGGATTATCGGGAAGCGGCTGGTATGTAGACAAACAAGGACCCAATCGGCCCGTGATGTATTAGTGCCCGAGGTGAGAGAGAGATCAATAACCACTTGGTTGATGGACCTTCTTTTTACAATTATGCCACCATCTTGATGGATCATTTCGAAGAGGTCTGTGTGGAACTTGAAGTCTTTCGAAGCAGTCTTGCTCTTAAATGGAAGGATATTACACAGAGCATTAATTTCTCCAGTAATGTATTATGTGCGTGCAACATTGCCTACGGCAGTCGAATGTTCCTAACTCCAAATGATGTCATGTTGATTGCCAAAGTAGTATCTAGTATTTCTCAATGAAGCTATACAGAAACTATAAATGATTGGCTGAATTTTCTTCTAATTTTCTACACTGTTCAATGAATATCCAGGATTTCTCTTGAAAAATTGAATTGACCAATCAAGAGGGTTAAAACTGAAGATATCCCATGATGCACTGCTGTTCCTATAGAAATCCATTAGAACCTCACAATTCACAACTAGTAAACTTCAACTATATCCAGCATGATTGTGCTATTATTGTATATACGTCTAATTTCATAATTGGGTCACTGAAGATGAAGAAAACCTTAATTAAACGCAACATTAAAAGGGTGATAGGGAACAATTACAACACATATAAGGGAAGTGGGAAGAGGTGCCGACATACTGACAGAGCCACATGACTTTACAGTATAGTCTTCTGGTTAACCTATTCTAAAGCATATACCAAGAATCTAACGATTTGTGATATGTGTTGTATCTCAGGCACGCTTTATTGTACCTGTTCATGTGGCAACTTGGATGACATAACCACACGGCCCCTAGCACCGGCATAAGCGGTATTAGGTACAAATCTAGAGAGCTATGATGGAAATGCTCTGACAACTCGTATATTGGTAATTGGTGAGCTGTGTCGCTGTGACAACTCGTACACTGGGGATTGGTGAGCTGTATCGTCGTCAGATGAAAATGGCTGCATTTAACACAAAAGACTGGTCTGTAAGGCCCGAGGTCGACCTAGCATCAACTTCTCACAATGCCAACATATATCAAAGACCAAAAATTCTATACAGGGGCGGGCCTCGGGGACGAAACGTCCACCAGCAGAATCTCGCCATATACAGGTAAAAATTACAACGCATATAAGGGGAGTGGGAAGAGGTGCCGACATACTGACAGAGCCACATGACTTCACAGTATAGTCTTCTGGTTAACCTATTCTAAAGTACACACCAAGAATCTAACGATTCCTGATATGTGTTGTAGTACTACAACACATAATGTAATGCCGGAGTACTGACAAGAATGCATTTGACAGCACAGACAAATATACTGACTGCATATTTCTAAAAACATCACAAGAACCAGAGGTGATCCCTGTGATGATGTGTATCCCAGCAAATCTTTTATTGTAGTTGTTCATGTGGAAATCTTGAATGCCATGATCACACGGCCCCAAACACAGGCTTGAGCGGTATTAGTTACAATTATTTCAGAGAGAAGATCCAATCGCCCTATCAAGTCATCTGTTGGAAAATGATCAACTATGAGACCGCCATATAGCAAGAAACGGGTATTTATTGAATGCAAGTTCGCATTCAGAACAAATTCCTGTGAGGCCCGACGCCGACCAAGCGTTCATTCTCCGCCATGTTTACGAGTCACAAAACTACAATCACAATGGTTTGTACAGATGGCAAGCCTCGAGGACGAACCGTCGACCTGCATAATCTCACCATTACAGGCAACAATTAAACGCAACATTAAAAGGGTGTTGAAAACGATGCCGGCGTATATGACTACACAAAAAAAAATATTTTGACTGCGTATGTCTAAAAACTTCACAAGAACCACAAGTGATCCCTGTGATGATGTGTATCCCAGCAAATCTTGAATGACATGATCACCGGCTTAATTCCGCACCAAAAAATCTTACTTCCTCTAGAAAATCAGTTATCATGCTAAATCGGGTCACATTTTTCGTAAAAGCAGCGTTAGTTGTAAAATAGCCACAGTGAACAATATAACAGCTTGGTGTTTAAACAGTCCTCGGGCGGCCCTATGTAGTTGAATTAATATAGTATGCCGCACACGTGTTGTCCAATTTTCGTGTAGATCCAGATACATTGTTGAATGTAATTTGAAGACATTTCAACGTTTGACCGGTTTTAGATAGCAACGAATAATTCTAGTTTTCGCCTCTCCCCCCCCCCCCCCCCCCCCCCCACTTCGTAGCAGTTAGGATCACCTGGATTCTTCTGCGGATGCCAGAATTATAGATTATTGACTTAGCCTTGTATGCCCTCTTTTTATACACATCTTTCAGGTCAATATTAAGATGTCACGAAAGCGTAAACCCCTTCATTAATACCTCATTCTAACAAGATCTGAAGAGCAATATCCCACTTGCCGTATATACATTTCTCGCCAATCGGTAACAGGCCTAGTACCTGATGATGTTTTATCCCTCTTCTATCCTATGGTGCAATGTGTATCCATGACAATTAACCCTATCAGGCATTGCGGGGGCGGGTAGCAAATGGAACGACAAAAACATTACAGCTGACACACCATTACTTTATAGTTTATCATGTTGAGATCATTTTGAGCCTAGTTCCATAACCCCCCGAATAGAGGATCATGGGTGAATACAAGATGGCGGACACGGGGGTACCAGATAAATGATGTTTTCGTCATTTGTCTTCAAAATGTCTGCTTTTCCGCGATGAAAAGTGAGCACAAACTATTTTATTTCACATCACATTAATATTTACTAATTTGTCCCGCAGTTTTTGCGGTGAAATTGCATGAAAAACTAAACGAAAACGAAAAATCGACCAAAAAATGTCGTTTTTGAACATGTCTCTGTGACGTCATCAGTGCGACCATCTCGGATTTTTGTTACACTTTTTGGTACAGCTTGACCCAGGGTAGTCAAGTAACATGACTCTGATTTTATTATCAGAGTCATGCCGTACGATCCAAGGCGCTTCACTGACGAAAATAAAACGTCAGAAAGCAGACCAGAAATTCACATCCACACATCTCTGAGTCCCACTGTCATAATGTATGATCCATCCAGGTTCGTGATACACACAAAATAGCAGCCAGAAACACTTACTTGCATTCCAAATACACCCGAGAAAATCCCGGTCAAGAAATGTAAACATCTCCACCATATTGGTATAAGGGCCTTTCCAAATATTATATCCACCTTCTCACCTAAGGACGAGTTCCCCCGCAAACAATTCAGTTTAAATTCTGTTCTATTCATTTTCGGTACTTTATAATGTGGAATTCCAGATAGGTGTTGATGGAAATATAAAGTTATATGTATTTTGATTTAAAAATATAAAATCACAAAGGTAATTACGGACCATTCAATAGGAGGGTGGGTATAATTTTTGGAAAAGCCCTTGTACCAATATGGTGGAGATGTTTACATTTCTCCACTGGGATTTTCTTGGCTGTATTTGGAATGCAAGTAAGTGTTTTTGGCTGCTATTTTTGGTGTATCACGAACCCGGATGGACCATACATTATGACAGTGGGACTTAAGAGATGTGTGCATGTGAATTTCTTGTCTGCTTTCTGGCGTTTTATTTTCGTCAGTGAAGCACCTTGTATTGTACGGCATGACTCTGATAATAAAATGTATGTTGTGGTAAGTTTCAGCCCCATAGCTCAAGGGGTAAGAAAAATGATTGGGGAGGGGGACGAAATGGACCCTACCCAGGCCTGGACAGGTCTCAAAAAGCCCAGGTCAGATAGGGTTAAATGGCAGATGGGCTTCAATATTATACTATTAAATTACCCTGCCATCTCCCTCGTGCAACACAACACACGTGATCCCTGAACTGGCACAGCCGGACGGAGAAGTTCGCGTAAGCTTTAATTTGGTGTGTCGGGCTACATACAGGACTTCAGGCATTGCCTTACCTGTACTGAGCGTTGATAATTAATTTGATGTCGTGACACATAAACGATGTCAGATTTGCGGGTAATATAGCACCTGCCATGTAGTTGAATCGATGCACAATTCAGCATGTGATTGGAAGTGGGATAACACGTCATCAGAGTAGCGACCTATTGTTGGATGTAATGGACGAAATAATGCATTACTCAAAATGTATGACCTGGTTATCAGATAAAATGTTCAAGCTTGCATTCGGGAAGTTTTTTGCAACCGTTTTCTTTGAATTATGTTGAACATCCATTATTGATCGTGTGATAAATAGCGATAATTAAAACCTATCTCGTTATTTCATTTTGAAACTATTCATAGTGGATACATTTCTAATACAGATTACAGGTATACCAAGTCAAATACGCTGAGAATACATCGAAAACACATTGGACATCTGGCAAAGGTAGATCGATCAAAATGGTCCGAGCCATTCTGAATCTTCATATTGATTAAAAAGTTTGTAAACAAAATCCAAAACGTTCTATCGAAATTCTGTGCGAATCAAGCCAAGTACATCTGACATGCGGAAGTTATCACGTCTTTGTTGTTATGTCTTTTCAAATCCATTAAGATTTAACTATAGGTGCGACCCAAATCGACTGAATTTAGAAAGTATACTTCGGGTAGTCTTCGATGATAATGTCTTTTCAATCGATTGAATTTAGAAAGTATACTTCGGGTAGTCTTCGATGATAATGTCTTTTCATGTTGCTTGACTTGGGTCATTTGAGAGAAATCGGTTTGTTGCATAAGTTTTAATGTGTGTATGTTTTAATGTGTTGGATTACTAAGTTATTGGCTTAAGTACCTAGAATTTTGTTTGATCGTCGCAAAATAGCTGAAATATTGCTGAACGCGACGTTAAACCTTAATTCTCTCTCTCTCATGTTGAATTTCGACAGTGCTTTGACATTTAGTCTCTTCATGGAATTTTACGGAATTTTGAACATTATCGTCACTCTTTAAGCGCAGCAGTTATCGTGCCATTTTCGTAGCTACTGAGCTCTGTGACAGACTTCCAGGATTTGAACTAAACTGTAAAGGGGAGATAACCGCCTCCCTTACAGCCAGGACTTAGAATTATTTCCCCTTGTCCAGATTTCTGATATAATCTGGCGAATCTTCATGTAAATATTACCATGTCCAATCCCGTTAAATATCTCCGGCGAATTACTGACATAAATAGTATACGGTACCTAAATGTTGACTGGTGGGATTTGAAGTCAATTAATTTAAATCTGTTCACAGAGCTAAGCTTCCCATTGAGGTGTAATGGGAACAGTTAAACTGACGATATTCCGCTCGTACAAAATAAAACTTTCACAGGAATTTTTCTAAAATGTTTTATTAAACACGATTAAATCGGGCCTTTCCGTATGATTCCAATACTTGAATCCTAGGTCCTTATTGCTACAGATTAGTTTTACATAAACTAGGATGAAAGTAACTCCGAAAATGGAATATTGTCATATAATATTCTATATTTCGGCTGTGATTATGCCATCGTCATTTGTATTCCTAAAGATGACGTAATCACAGCCGAAATATAGAATATTATATCACAATGACTTTCATATTCAGAGTCACTTTCATCCAAGTTTATTAAATCTTAGTAAAATCATATTGTGATTTATGTGGATACTTTGAAAGCTAAAAGGACTTACGGGAGAACTGGATGGCAAAGGGCACATACCGTGAAGATCTGTATCTGCTTGGGATGTCTCGACTTTCAAATATGTATTATTATTCTCCATCAGGACCTTAGAGAACACCATGATATCGGTGTTGAATAAAACTGGTCACTCGCTGATATTTTAACCACTTTTGGTAGATCTATATCTGTTCTCGTATGAATAAGCCTGTACGCAGAAACTGTCAAAATATAACCATATCAAAACCCGTTCCTTCTCTTTTACCAAACGCAACACAGACGCTCTCATAGCATTGGATAATCCCTATGTAAGTGAAGATGTGAAGGATATATACCTTTATATATACCTTTGATATTGGCACTTTTGAAAAAAACAGTGTTTTTTAGAACCGCCATGTTCTTGTCCTCTCTCTTCGCTGAACTACTGATCGTCAGATGGAACATCATATTCGGACCGATACCTTAAACCTACCAGGCTATAATGGCTCACCACAAAAATTTCTGTGAGAAATATCTCCGGAACAACAAAAAATTGAGAGCGGACAATCCGTGACTTTGCAGCTTATCATATTGGGTCATTTGGGGCATATTTGCATAACCCCGAGCAAAGGATCATGGGTAAATTCAAGATGGCGGCCACGTGGGGTACCGGAATAGTGATGTTTTCGTCATTTTTCTTCAAAATGTCTGCTTTTCTGCGAGAAAAAATGGGCAAAATATATTTTATTTCATATCAGACCAATATTTACTAATTTATCATGCAGGTTTTGGGGAGAAATCACATAAATAAAAAATTCGAAAAATCTTACCTGTTTTTTTTTTAATATGACGTCGCTGTGACGTTATCATAACGGCCATTTTGAATATTATTTTTTTGCATTTTCTGGTAGAGCCTGACCCAAAGATATATTGTGGTAAGTTTCAGCCCCCTAGCTCAAAGGGTAAGAAAAAGAAGGGGGGGGGGGCGGGCGGGGGGGAGCTGGGCAGGCCTGAACAGATCCCCAAAAAAACGAGATCAGATAGGGTTTACAAAAAATGTATATGGTTTTCTCTCACGTTGAATCTACAATAAGAGAGAATTACCATTTTGACATAATTAACTACATAGATTTGACCAGTAATATCCCAGAAGGACCTGCGTAAGGCGCATACATATTTCGCCTGGTAGCATTTGCAAGATTCTTTGAAAAAATGTGACAATTTCAGTCAACGCCACCATTTAAGTTTTGATTTCAAATTATGTGATAAATATTGTACACTGAATATAAGTGCAGGTTTCAACCAAAAAAATCAACCATTGAATCATATAAATAGAAGGGAATTTGACAGTGCAGTTTGGGTGATAGCGGATGATAACATTTCTCGAAATGGATCTTTACGCAACAGCAAACACATTTAGTTTAGAGCAGTGAATCCATTGGTGAAACAAAATATTTACTATTTCAAATTATATTTTAATAGGCTTGCAAATTCTTGTGTAATATGAGTAAAGTAGGAAAAATAAATAAATACAGCTTGGTTTGCATTTTGTTCATCACTGAGGAGGTAGAAAGTTCAGACATATGTTAGCTTGGGTTATACACCGAACATGAAAGGTAACTTTTCGAAATCCGCCAAATACAATGAATGTACTTTCAATTTCATTCTCCATATATTTATAAATGATTTAGAGCCGGGTCAGACATATTGGCCAATCAACGTCCGTCTCAAGTTAAGTTCGTTTCTAAATCTAGTTGTGATCAGAAAAAGCACATCGAACATTTTCGAACACATTTACAGGAAGATAATATATTTCCAAGGAATTTTGGTAGAACATCTTCATATGGTTATCTCCCCTCTACCATAACCGAGTGCCTCAAATACTTGTCATGGGGAAGAGTTTCCCAGCGTATTTACAATGGAAACACGAATGCGTATTAGTACGCAAGCCTATTATGGATATTTTTTTACATATACTATGTAGTTTATTGCACAAGTTAATAACGAGTTAGTACTCTCTTAAATCATTAGATTGAAATTAGTGACCAATCTATTCCGATTGAAAATCGATATATTGGATTAAAAATCCCAGTTTATTAGGATCTATTAGATTGAATTTTCAGTCTTTATTATTCATTCGGTTCTGTTTCAATCCAACAGAGTGAAAACAATTTCAGTCGAAACGAAAGATTGACATTGTAATCTGTGCAGATTAGACCTTGTCCCTAATTCCGTTCTTCCCGAATTAAAATGTCAATCTTTCGGTGCGAGTGAAATTGTTTTCAATCTTTTTTCAATGAATCTAATGTAGACTGAATATTCAATCTAATAGATCCTAACAAACCGGAATGCTCAATTTAATGGATTGATTTTCAATCGGAATAGATTGGCCACTAATTCCAATCTAAATATTTAAGACAGTAACTCGTAATAACGATTTACTGTATGTCAAATAAACATCCATACCGTACCCTAATGCAATTCAGTAGAAACAACACGGGTTTGCCCGGTGGAAACTTTAACTATATAATATAGAAAAGCGTTTGGACTCTATTCTTCATTAAATTTGCATCAATAGATTGAGGATACTAAGCATGCACCTCTCTCCTCCCACAATCTCCTGTGGTGTCCAAATTCACGTCGCCACTCTTCTCTGCCAAACCTACTCTCCCCTGCCAAACCTACTCTCCATTTCTACATTATTTGGCTTGGAATAATGTCCAACCCTCACTTCAATAAACAGGTAAGTATTCCTGATTCGACGTGTATGACTAGCTTGGGAAGGATGGGTGCCCTCACATTGAGGTTTAACGGATCGCCACTGGACAAAAGTTGTCGAATACGACGAAATATTTATATGGTTTACCTGGAGAATAGAATAGGCAATACAGAGTTTCCTGATTTACCTGGAGTATGCGATACCGCTAGTGTTAGTTGTAAGTCCTCTATCATTGTTTAAGAACACATCCAATGCATAGGAAAATGCGGTCGAAAGGTAAAAAAGTGTCCAAAACTTCATTTTCGCCAGATCGCCGATATGCGGTCCGCTATTTTGCGATCGATTTACAAGAAGTGCAATTCACGGGGGAGTTGAAATATTGCTGAAGGCGACGTTAAACCTTAATTCTCTCTCGCTCTCTCCTCCAGATCGTGGATAAATTTCACGTGTTTATATTCATTCCAAGCATTTTATACAGCATTTCCCACAAAATCATACAAATTCGGCCTCTTGAGCATCCATCTTTTATGCAAACAAATGATGGCTTGTGTCATCTTTGAACAGACTACATTATACCTAACATCAGCATGTTAGCAAAAAGCGGATCGCTTTGACCTCCAGGACGCATGAATATGCCAACGCTTTATTATAGATTTCTCACACCAGACGATTTAGACACGATCAGTGTCCAGGGGTGGTGTTTTCGAAAGTAATGTGGTTGAATGGAGTGGGTGGTGAAGGATATCCCTATGAACCGGTGTGATGGCTAGGAATGTCCTGAGCATTACCGTCCCTTCTCGTATCTAAGGTATTTAGGGTAACCATCTCTAAGGTATTTAGGGTGACCGTTCCTTAGTTGCAAATGTGGAGAAAGACGCCCCAGCTGGGTTATTGAAGATAGGGGCTGGGCAATTTTACAGGATTAGATTCTTTTTGCACGCGCCAGATATTCACTATTGAACGGCTGTATGATCGCCGCGATGGAATGTGCACTATTGTGTATTTGTCTCATTTTATTTTGAACGCGACGTCAAACCCTCATATTCTCTCTCTCTCTCTCTCTCTCTCTTTCTCTCTCTCTCTCTCTCTCTCTCTCTCTCTCTTATTTTAACCAGTTAATTGGAAAACTTAGGCGGATTTGAATGTATGCAATATCAAAAGCAATGGTATTCAACAATTTGCGGGGAAAATGCTCATGGGCAACGGTTGTCCGTGTATAGTATGATATACACTAACCTGCGTGGGAAAACCAAATCTCTGGAGTGAAATAAAGGAAGGATTTCGTATTTACCGTAGTACTACGAGAATGACTGGAATCTTGATGAAAGGTCAGGGGATTCTCATGTATTTCGATATCTGTTCTGTATCAGGAGGATGGAAGACACTTGCATCTGCCGCTCCTCGTGTGCGTCTGTTAAACGATATAAGATGATTACTGAGCGGCAAGTAGCAGACTTGAGTATCGTATAAAGATCACGACCTTACAAAATGGTTTCTTCATATTGTTATGATCTACCAACATATCAACAAATGAATGGGTGTGGGCAACCTTAGGGCTGCTATATTTACAGGTGTTACTGATCCATTGTACATGAGTGAGCGTGTGAGTGGGATTTTAACGGCATATCACGACTCAGACACATCTTTACACCTGATCAACCAGCCCGTATGAAATCGATTCAAATACTGCTGATCTTTGGTATGACTCGGCCCAGGCCGATGTACATGTACATGCTAACAAATGCACATTTTATAGGGTGGAGGCGATAATCAAGAAACGGCATACAAATAAATATCAATAAAATTAAAACTGTTCGGTGTACTGCCATTCCAGTACTGCAAATTAAATCAACGAAAATTATGTCTAATTTCAGAGCAGAACGAAATAACGCAACACATCCAAACAGCGAAAATGCTTAGTCAAACACGAAGTACGAAAGCCTTATTGAAGACTGGAAGCTCTGGTATAACCTATTTGAGGCAATTTAAAATGCAAATCCATTACAAAGAAAATACGAGCCAATTAATATATATTGCCACGTAAATTATTAGTAAGTGGATAATTTGAAATTAACAGTGTCTTTTATATATATTTTTTTTTCTATACTTTTTTATTCTGATTTATTCCGTTTTCTTTCTTTTCCTGTTCACTTTTGTCTGCTTCTTTTGTTGAGCGATCAATATTTGTGTGCATGTATGAATTGTCACCTATTTATTTATGCTATACAATAAAAAGGTTGAAAAATACTGTTTAATGTGACATAATATATTGGGATTTTAGATACTACGTTAATGCATAAACCTAATTAGTATAATGCATAAATCCTACTCACTCATTCACCCCTAATTAGTATAACAGCATTAGCAACAAATTTAAAAAAGCCCGTATTATACATAAACATAGGCTAGAGAGAAGCGGTCAACAGTTTTCAGTGATGCGACAAGACATCAGGATGTTCACAAAATATCAAAACCGAATGTGATTGTCGTTGTGAAGTCGCTATGTAGAGAATGATTGATCTCCGTCACAAAGTCATTGTGCATGTTCATATGAACATCGTGAAGATCCCGAAGTACATTGGTTCATACGGCCCCTAGATCCGGGTTCATACGGCCCCTAGATCCGGGTTCATACGGCCCCTAGATCCGGGTTCATACGGCCCCTAGATCCGGGTTCATACGGCCCCTAGATCCGGGTTCATACGGCCCCTAGATCCGGGTTCATACGGCCCCTAGATCCGGGTTAAACGGAATTAGACGCATGTGACAACCGAGTCCGTTGCAATTGATTGTATTCGCCTGTCGAACCACTTTCTACAATAATATCTTGCGATCGTGTCATTTTTCAACGGATCTAACCAATGATACTAGGAAAATTATAAACGCCGTTTGCCGGACTTGATACAATATTACTATACCATATACTGTTGTTAAAACAGTTCACTCAAGTAATAGTGGAAATTGAGTTGATTTTCACTCAAGTTTGAGTAAGTTTCACTCAACTGGGATAAATTCAACTCAAACTTGGGTGAAGTATTATCTGAAATTGATACCTGTCTATCGGTAAAACATTGTATGGCGTGTTTCTGGTCATGTTCGGTGATGGTGGCATTGGGATTTCTGTGGCTTTCCAGCACAACCGTCATTTTGCGAAATCCATCCTTTGGCAAACGATCTCAACTGGACCAGCAACATGTGTCCCATAGTGTTTATGTCTTCGGCTATTTTCACAGCGCGAGATTTACGGTCAACGATATAATGGAAATCATACAACCTGAAATAGACAGAATGGCTCCATTCCACTGGGACTATACAAGCTCGCTTATAATCGATTTGAGCTCTATTGCTTCTATGAAGTGGAAGCTATTACTGTGTATGTTCGGAACTAGCAACCCTAAATACAAATAAAACCCAGCCAATTACTGACGCCGCCAAAGAGTCTGGGCAGCAACAATCGCAGACGTTTGTTGCAAATTACCTCGAATGCGTTAGATGCTAGCAATTACAATGGAGGTATAATCAAGTTATAAATCGACAGGAAACACGCATGCAAATGGATCGAATCGGTCAGTGAGCAGTGGGCACAACTTGTATACGCAAATACTTAGAAGAAAACCAAGAAGCTGAGATGACCTAGTGGTCCAGCACGTTTGCATTAAATTATGGCGATTTGGCGTAAAACTCTGAGAATAGTGAGTTACATCCAAAGCTATAGTATCTGTGTTTTACCAAAAACTTGTTATCCAAATAGTACTAGGATATAAATATTAACCCACTTTCGAAATTGATATATTCCGGTCTCCAATGGTAGTAATTAATGCAGATCACATTTGTGGACAAAACAAAATTTTCTTTGAAGGATAGTTGTCCCAAACAGTTTGTTTTATTGGACATAGCAATTTATACAAGTCAGTGAATGAATGAATCTGTAATGATTGGTGCCCAGAATAGGATCTATGCTGGACTCCATCTCAGTTAGTGACACAAAATGTAACTGAAAAACTGCGCACTGAACATGGGACGTTTGCACAGTTGATTTACATGCCTAACCTGAGGGGTGCATACCAACACCAGATAATTTCTTGCTTCTTGCATTAACAAAACAAGTCATTCTGCTTCGTCCGATAACGGACATGGATGGCTTCCCCCCGAATTGACATGAAGGCATATGTATAATTGGATAAAATCTTCCTTAATGTGGATGTCATACTCATTTTTTTTTTGGCGGGAATGGGGGATAGGGGGGAGGGGGGGGGGTGGCGTCTCATATGTCTTCCTTCGGTCTTCGGTTCTTCGAACTATGCACTAGAACCAAAGCCATTTATACAGTTCTCAATTTAAACTGGAAGGTGGAAAAATTGCTCAATTTTTTTTCCGGGGAATGGCTATATTCAGTCCGCTGTCACAAACGATTCACAGGGGGGACTCTATATTCTATTCTTCCAGGAAAATACCATCTGTATACATGTATATTCAGTCCAATATATTCGCATATTCCACAAAATACACATATTTTTGATGAAAGAACACGGGGTCAAGAACAAGCTTGATGGGCACTCATATTTTAAAGATTTATCTTTACGTGAGGTTATTCAGAGTTATTCAAAATATGTTCAGTTTCACTACCCACACCCACTCTCCACCACTTCACTGTTAATCTGAATGAAACATAATAATCCAAGGTCAATCACCACACATATACTCACAGTGTGGAATATGAAACGCAAGATGTTCAAAATCGATAGCGCTCTGAAGAGGGACGCGTCTAATTAACCCTATCTGGCCAGGGTTATTTGAGACCTATCCAGTCCGGAGGGGGGGGGGGTTTCGCCCCCTTAATATTTTTCTTACTCCTTGAGCTAGAGGGCTGGAACTTCCCACACTATACCCTTGGATCAAGATCTACCAGAAAATGTTAAACAATCCCCAAGATGCCCGCTTTGAGGACGTCACAGTGACACCATTTTTTGGTAGATTTTTCTGTCCGATTTGTCGAATATTTTCTTCGTAAAAACTGCATGATAGATTAGTAAATAATAATCTGATGTGAAATAAATTAGTTTTTGTCCACTTTTCCGAACAGAAGAGCATGAATTTTGAAGAATATCCGAAAACATCACTTTTCTGGTACCGTACATGGCCGCCATTTCGAATTACCCTATGATCCGCTGCTCGGATAGTTATTCAAATAGGCTCAACATGGCCCAAATATGATAAACTAAAAAGTCGCGGAGTCTCAACTCAATTGTTTGTCGTTCCGGATAGGACAAAAAGTTTGGTAGGTGGGGGCGGGGGGGGTCACAAGTTCCCCTAGGCCTGATAGAGTTAATCTTAGGTTAGACCATGTCGCAGATAAAATATCGCAATATTCCTCTGCCACCAGCATGTACCGTATCCCAAACATACTAACGCGATTTGATTGCACCAGTTCAGAATTCAGATAAAAATACCCGATCCATCAAGCTGTGATATCAAGTGTATCTTGAAGGTTGAGATAACCACGGAATGTTTTTGTTGACATTGCTGAAAATTCATTCCACTATACTATCAGAGATCCAGCTATGATATGGCTTGAACGGAATGTTGTCCGTACTCCGACCAGGTCACTACTGGGTTAATAGATTGTAATAACAGAAATATAACGGATTACTCACTGACCAGATCGGAATGCCCACTCCCTAGCTGTCTCTTGCATCTTCAACACCTGTGGTAAATAACATTATTAGGCTCGATAAATACATGTATTTCCTAGTTTCCATCACTTACTTTTTTAAATATCAGAAGAGGCATTTTTCATGTTATATTTCTGAGGGAATGCGTTATTTTTTTTTATCATACTTTGGGAATGTTGGTTAGCGTCCGGCAAATAAGGGGTTTCGTTTATGGGCGAGGACATTCTTTATGGACTGCGGTTGTCTATTACACATTAGTCAGATCCGACATTCAGTAACCATGTAGCCGTCGTCAATGAATACGTTCCTCGCCCATAATCGAAAGACCATCACAAGATACTGTTAGCGCCAAAAGTTAAGTAGGTACAAAAGAAAAATAGATGTATACAAACAAGCTACATTCTGGCGATGGATGAGCGGTGTCAGATAAGTAACTAAATAAGTAACAAAAATCATGAAAATGCTCAGAAAAGTTTGCTTCCAGACGACAGAGGCCTTCACACTACCACTACACGCTGATTTTAATCACACAATATATTAAACAAATCGAGCAGGGCGAAGGGAGATGGGAAACTTACTATGCTTCATGCGGCCTTAGGTGCAACAAAAGTGTCAGATACCACATTTATCATTCAGCCGTCATCCATAGCAGAATGTCCACGTCAATAATCGAAAGACATATTTCGTATGACAGTTAGCACCAAATAGAATGTAAATGAAATAAAATTAATAAGAACAGAAGATGACTTCCAACGAGAGAGAATTTTCAATTATCCAAATGAAATTCCAAGTCTTTTTTCAGAGTTTGTATCTGTGTCCTGCTTTGATTGTGTCTGTTCAACTGAACACCATGAATATATAAAACACATGATATTCAAACGGCCCCTAGCTCCGCGCTGACCGAAATTAGACACGATTTACGAAACGTAGCGTCAGAGATCTTGCACCCTACGATCGTATTTTGCCGCCAGTGTATGATGTTCATCACAGAATTTGAGAAACTTTGAACGGAGGTGTTTGGTAGTATAGCCCTGTTTGACAAGTTTCTGCAATAATATTCGAGCAGATATAACAGAACAAATCATACCGATGAAGACTAGGCATAGTGGTGTTCCTATCGTCAAGTCGGTATCATTGGCCAGAAGGGAGGCTGATTCTCGTCTGTTGGGCCTTTTGGTTTTCAGACGAGTTTAATATGCACGAAAGTATGTGTGTGAGAGGCCACAGCTCCCTATTAGGTCCAACCACCATGATCCTAGATCCGTGGGGATATGATGATCAGTGGGAATCAATTCAACATGTGCTTTCCACCTTAAACCCGTCATTCAGGGTCATGATCTTTACTCCAACCTTCTAGCAGATACTCTTCTGCACAAAAATACACTCTATTGTTTAATGTGCGAACGCAAGGGGCGGTAGATACAAGTGTTTCTTGTTTCATCAATATGAGACAGATGCACAGAAGATGTCTCTCTCGCTCTTTAAGTAATATTGGAACAATTCCTGTAGTACTCCAGAAAAGAGTGTTAAAGATTAACCTGGTTTCACTGAGCAAATTAAATGTTATACGTATATACGTGTCAGCAAGGAAATAAATCAAGATGTAAAAACAAATATCGGGACAGTCATCAAGTAATGTTGTTCGGATTTTCTCCACGTGGTTACAAGTATGACATTTTGCACACTTACTCTGAAGGATGTATGCTCTTTGTCCCGATCATCGCACTAACATTGCCTCAGTAAATTGGCATCTTCGACCAGTCTCGACCTTTGCAAATGCTTGAAAAACGATGGTCAGCCTCTCTTACACAAACGGAGAGGACGCATTCCCGGCAATAGTAACATATCGCTGTATACACAAAGTTCATCATCATGTGTGAACATTGGTGTCCATAGTACATATATTGGAAAACAACGGGTGATCTGGAGAAGGATCATCATTAAATGGTTTTGTGATTTTAATATGTGGTATACCTGTAACCAAAAGTGCAAGTATAATTAAAATATCTGCCACCTTGCTAGAAGTAGTAATGTTGATTGGGTGAGTTTCCCTCAATGTTCCATTTTTTTTACAAGAAGAGGAACACTCTTTCGGATTCGTGCACAACATAACGATGATTTTTTTGCACCAATCTCAATAATAATCTGAAGAATTTGAACATTATCAGCATCTGTGTAGAAATATCTCGTATACTACGTCAAGCACATGCAATTCTTGAACAGTATTTCAAGCTAAATGTCTTTGTGGAAGTTAGTGGAATGCAGCTAAACTGGACAGACGAAAGTGACGTTTATATGAGAAAACACCGTGTGTGTGCTGGTAAAAAACCCTGGAAGGCAAGGGGGGGAGGGGTTCAATCCAAAACATGCCAAAACAGATTTCCGCGAACTTTAGATGCAGAAATATCAGCTTCGAAAAATTTGCGACGGTCAGTCGTATACAAATGAAGATATGATTGATCAACATGTGCCTCCTTAGCTTATTATGGTATTTTCGAGGCTTGTATATGGAGAATATTCTCTTGTAGCAAAAATATGCCAATAGCAATTACAACGCATATACGGGAAGTGGGGCGAGGTGCCGAGCCACATGACTTCACGGTATAGTCTTCTGGTTAACCTATTCTAAAGCACATACCAAGAATCTAACGATTCGTGATATGTGTTGTATCTCAGGTACGCTTTTATTGTACCTGTTTATGTGGCAACTTGGATGACATGACCACACGGCCTCTAGCACCGGCATAAGCGGTATTAGATACAAATCTAGAGAGCTATATATGATGGAAATGCTCTGACAACTCGTATATTGGTAATTGGTGAGCTGTGTCGCTGTGACAATTCGTACACTGGGGATTGGTGAGTTGTATCGTCGTCAGATGAAAATGACAGCCTTGAAACACAAAAGACTAGTCTGTAAGGCCCGATGTCGGCCCAGCATCAACTCCCCACAATGCCAACCTATATCAAAGACCAAAAGGTCTGTACAGGGGGCGGGCCTCGGTGACGAAACGTCCACCAGCAGAATCTCGCCATATACAGGTAAAAATTACAACGCATATAAGGGAAGTGGGAAGAGGTGCCGAAATACTGACAGAGCCACATAACTTCACAGTATAGTCTTCTGGTTAAACTATTCTAAAGCACATACCAAGAATCTAACGATTCGTGATATGTGTTGTATCTCAGGTACGCTTTTGTTGTACCTGTTCATGTGTCAACTTGGATGACATGACCACACGGCCCCCTAGCACCGGCATCAGCGGTATTAGATACAAATCTAGAGAGCTATGATGAAAATGCTCTGACAACTCGTATATTGGTAATATTACGTTACTTCCCTTATATGTGTTGTAATTGATGAGCTTAATTGTCGCTGTGACAACTCGTACACTGGGGATTGGTGAGCTGTATCGTCGTCAGATGAAAATGACGGCATTTAACACAAGAGACTAGTCTGTAAGGCCCGATGTCGATCCAGCATCAACTTCCCACAATGCCAAAATATATCAAAGACCAAAAGATCTGTACAGTGGGCGGGTCTCGTGGACGAAACGGCCACCTGCAGAATTTCGCCATATATAGGTTCTTTCAAATAATCAAATTTCCTAATATATTGTGTATCTGTATAATTTTGGTTTGAGGTATCATACTTTAGATGCCAGAGAAAATCCTCCCTATAAATGCCTCAAAAATACTTTGGAGGACTTGGAGCATATTTTAAGCAATCATATTTTTACAAATGATCATTTTTTTCAGGCTGATATTTCGGTATGTAAGTTTAAGAACAATTTGATTTGGCACGTTTAGGATTGAATAAAAACATCTTTATTACCATCACACAAAAGGGAGTTATCCCATGTTAGTGTCACAAATCCTTTTATTTGATGAGAACAACCTAGCCGAAAAACCCGTTTATATAAAAAAACGCTCATATGCATAGAAAAATTCAAACATGATATCCATTGTATCTGTAATTATTATCACGAATCTGTCGATGCAAACGTACAGGTATTGGTGAACATGTTGAATGCGTTGAAAGTTACCAGGGAAGGTCTACTTAACAGCCGTAAAAAACTATTCGTTCTTACCAACTTTACCATATATTGTAATTTTCCTGTTTATTTAGGCAAAGAAGATACCCCTTCCCAACATACACACAGACACGCAAACACGTTAATGTGGTTTGACCAGAGAGAAGTTAGAGGTCTAGTTATTCAAGAAAGGTCAATAGACACGAGACCCAATTACAGACCTTGTAAAAGCCTATATACAAAGATATGAAAATACATATTGACAAATTAGATAAATCAATATGGAAAACTGTAAACCAATGGTATAAGAAGACATAAACAAATAAAACATACATACATAGACATAAAAGTACAATACAAGTTAAATTTAAGAAACAATGTTTTCATTGGCGTGCTAAATCGTTTATTTTACGCACAGTTAGTGTGGCAAAATTCATATTTTAGGGTAAGGACGAAGCCCGCGACCTAAAATTTATAAACTTTCCCACACTAACCGTGCGTAAAATAACGATTTAGCACGCCTATGAAAACATTATTTCTATTCTACTGCACTAGTTAAATTGAGTATCAACAAAGATTACAATGAAAGGTTGGGAAAATATGGTAAACGTTCACAACCTTTCTTCCCTTTGTTGAAATGTGCCTTCATCCCCAGTTGGCAGCGTGCCAATATCAATGGACGATTTTATGTGATCTCTCAGAAGGGGGCGCAGTCTTTCTGCCACCTGAGGCTGTGTGAAACATAATGCATACAAGCCTATTTGTGTGACATTCTTAATCAATTTCACGATGGAATCAACAGTTAAACTTGAGACAGAAATTACTTATTTATAAGACTTGATTAATAGTATAAAACCAATGTAATACCTTTAAAGGGAACGTAAACTCCGTGAACGTCCGTGACCAGTTAAAAGCTTTTTCCTCATAGAATCCAAATCCTGTATCAGATATTTTTTTACATTTTTTTAATTACAAGCGTCTAGTCCGTCATTCATAATCCAGCCGTCGTCCATTAGAGAATATCCGCGTCCATAATCCAAAGATCTATTCCATTTTCCATATAACAGTATTAGCACCTAACTCAAAAAGACAATCATAGTATACATAAACATAGGCTTGTTTCCTGCAAGAGAGAAGCGGTCAACAGTTTTCAATGACGACGGCAAGACATCATGATGTTCCAAAAATATCAAATCCGTATCGCTGATCAGTATTCTTAATCCATAATATTCGTTGCAAAGTCGTCATCTAAGAATGATGTATCTCAGTCACGCTTTGATTGTGACTGTTCATATGAGTACCATGAGGTTCTTGAAGAACATGGGTTCATACGGCCCCTAGCCCCGGGTTAAGCGGAACTAGACACAAGTTACGAAACTTAGCGCCATAGATCTTGCACGCTACGTTCGTATTTTGCTATCAGCATGCGATATGTATCGCCAAATTTGAGAAACTTTGAGTGTAGGCGCTTGGTGGAATAGCCCTGTTTTTTAAGTTTCTGCACCAATGTTTTGTGACGTTGATTAAAATCGTCACATTTAACACAGGATCTAGCAAATGCTACTAAGCGAGATATGTATACGCCATATGCAGGTCCCACTGGCCCCACTGTACTAAACGTTTTAACTTCGCTACACTGGAACAACATAGAGGCCTCCATGTTTGAAGAATCGTGACGTCACCGTACACTAGTTCTTCTGCCTCTGGAGGTAAAAACGCGTCAATTGGCAGAGGTGCAGTACTCGAGACTGTAGGTCACAAACATGAACGAGGATGATAGTGCGACGTGTCGGGATTACCTGGCCCATTGCGACAGCCAAATGAAGAGCAGCCCGGCATGGTAGAATATCTGACAGAATCAGGCCTTATTCTACAACGAAACTAATCTATAACATTGCATCTGTCAGTCGGGGAACGGAGAGGTGGCACCAGCCCACTATTAATTCCGTTACTTGTTATGTATTAGCGTTAAAAATCGGCAAAAATCCAGAAAATTCACAATGCATAAATCCACCTGGCATGTCAATATTTACCTTGTGGGACATTAACAGTGGAAGTCTTGACAGATGTTGACCATGGAAATTTCAAATTCCCGCCACTGACAGCTGATTGGTGCTACAGAATGTCATTCAATTTGTAAACAGGGAGCCTTCTCACCCTTCACTGATCATGTCTCCATCCATCATGCTTTTCCCAAAGTGGCCCAAATCAACACCAGGAAGTACAGTTTGAAGCCTCATCTGCAAGTTGAAATATCAGATGTATCAGAAATGCTGAAAAATCGCAGCTCATAAAATCCATAAAGATCTGCTCTCAAATTTTTAAACAATGTAGGTCGTGAGTACTGACCCGGAAGTGATTAATTGTAGTCTGATGCCTGTCAGGGATGGAACCATTGTTAAAATAAGGAATGCTCTCATCCGAACAAACCATACCCATCCCCAAACTATCTTGAGAAGGCACAGATAAAACTATGCACAGATAGAGATTTTACAGCCTATATACCAAGGGTACCCCCTTTATAATTTCCCCTCAGTTTGCCCCATATGACTTAAGACTGAGGTACAAGTAAAAAGTACAATATCTCGCTAACCTGTACATATTTTTCCATCTGGTAAAAAGCACCAAGTCGACAATCCTTCTGCCTATAAAAAGATGTATAAAGCATTAACTAGATATGTTAAACACTATTTTAAATTATTTTTGTATTACTTTAATTCATTTTTTATGAATTTTTTCAAATTAAAATTTAAAAATAAAGAAAAATTAAATTCAAAATGTGACAAAACATAATTTGTTTACAAGCTGCTCATTTAGACTACATTTGGTAAAAATTTCCTTCATGGCAGTGGTTAACTTCCCCATGTAATCAGTGGGTCATCCCAGTAATCTATAAAATGTGATTAATATTTGATGTTGATACAAAGATCAAAGACATGTTTAATCCTGTAATAAGTGACAGCAATATACACAAATGTGTACACAACACATACCAAAATATAACACAGAGGTGTTTATGGTATACACAACTCCCATATAGAGAATATATGTCAGTTCAATTGGATGGATCTACATCTCATCAAGATCTTGCTGGCAGTAATTAGAAAGATGCACATATTACTTGTAAACAGTTATTATTACTGAGAAAACTCTTAAATAACATTGAGGAATATATTCTGTGTCAGACTTCAAATCCAAGAATGCAATGTCTGCAAACAGGCAACACTTGTCAAAACACAACATAGAAGAAAAAAAGAAATAAAATTCAATGACAACATATCTGATGGTCATTTGCTGATCTCTGCTACATTAACAACCATGAAAGATGAGAACAGCTGGAAGTTGCCTCACTTAAACTGTTAACTGTTTGGTGAAACTTTAAAGTGTCAACTTACAGAGAGCAAGGCCTATCTTCCAACAGAGTTGGAGGCCATACCTCTGAGTCACACTGTGCGAAATTCGCAGAGAAACTATTTGAGTTGTGTGTGTGGGGTGGGTGTGGGCTTGCTAATATTTGGTGCCTGTAATCCATGTTCCTTGCTACCCACAAGATCTCTGATATGAATATGAAAGAAAATTACAAACTTATAATCCTGGAGATAGTGGAAATGGAATCAAGAGAAAGTATTTGCTATGATGCAAATGTGACTGACAATAGACACACAAAAAATGTGAAACCATCAACAGTCAGATTAAATGTTGACTCAGTTAATCAGATTTTATTTGTCTCATTAAAGTCACAAATGCAAAAGGCATTTTGGAAATTCTTTGTGTGTGGAACAAACATCTGAGTTTTTACAGGTGATATGATTATTATTAATTTCATGTGGTTTTAGACTGATGTAAAGGGAATTTATGCATAAATGATTGAAGCATTGAAGATTTGAACTGAGGTCTAGATTTTGAAAAAAAGCATGTAATTGTATCTGTGTGAATTTCCTTTCTTCCATTTACATTTTATTGTATCTTGAAAGTTAATATGCTCATAATTACCAGCTGTGTTAAGTGAGCCTCGTCATATTTGGCATTGACTATTTGGCCCTAGTACTGACAAATTAGTCACTTTTTGCCTATATTTGCTCCAAAAGGTCTCAATTTTGTCGCAGAAATGGCATAACAATACAAGAGATGTTACCCAGCACTATCAGTATGATGTTTATTTCAACCACATTTAGCAAGAAAAAAAATAATTTTAATAATTAAAAAAATGACTAAAATTAATTAAAAAAATTATTTCATTTTATTAATAATTTAATAACATAAATTTGAAACAACCCTAATATTTGTACGTTGTTCATGAGTCAGCCTGGAAAAAATTGGGCTGATTAAGTCAAAACTGTAGCCGCAGTGACGATTTAAACTTCTCTGGTCAAATGTGAAAATGTCAGGTGTCAGGCACCAGCCCACTATTAATTCCGTTACTTGTTTTGTATTAGCGTTAAAAATCGGCAAAAATCCAGAAAATTCACAATGCATAAATCCACCTGGTATGTCAATATTTACCTTGTGGGACATTACCAGTGGAAGTCTTGACAGATGTTGACCATGGAAATTTCAAATTCCCGCCACTGACAGCTGATTGGTGCTACAGAATGTCATTCAATTTGTAAACAGGGAGCCTTCTCACCCTTCACTGATCATGTCTCCATCCACCATGCTTTTCCCAAAGTGGCCCAAATCAACACCAGGAAGTACAGTTTGAAGCCTCATCTGCAAGTTGAAATATCAGATGTATCAGAAATGCTGAAAAATCGCAGCTGATAAAATCCATAAAGATCTGCTCTCAAATTTCTAAACAATCTAGGTCGTGGGTACTGACCCAGAAGTGATTAATTGTAGTCTGATGCTAGGTGCATAAAAACGACCATGTGCGGCCATGTTATCTCAGCGCAGAGAATGTCCGATGACGTAGGAGATTATCGGCACAACTGAATATTACGCTTTCCCATTGGTTTAAAATCATGCCCAAAATAAACATGGCGGCGCCCTCGAGAAATTGCAAATCACAGTATTTTCTATGTTTGCGTCTTTCTCATTCATTGGGAGAAAAAGGGGAAAAAATCTTTGTCACGATTTTTTTAATCTATAGGGACTCTTGTATAATTCCCGCGGTGTTTTACCACAGAGTTTACGTTCCCTTTAAATATCTGTATTCCCCATTTCGTTTGCATTTCGTTTGGTAGCCAGATCTCTTAATTTCACTTCGTCAGGGGAGGAAAATCTACCTATTCAGAACAGTATGAAGAGATTCATCATCTGAGTCTCTCATAAACTCATCGATCTCCGCTTCTCTAGATAATTCATATCTGAAAGCACGTCTTGTTTCTCCTGTTGATCTGCTTCTTATTGTGTAACACTTGTATGTCCCAATTGGTTTGCAAATATCTGCGATTATACATTTTCTGCCTTTAAAATTAACTAAAGCTCCTGCTTGCAGGGTATCCATTCTAATTGTTTATTCGATTGTATAGGCAGACGAGAGTTTGTCCTGCCATTCCTGCCACCCGCCCTGTGAAATGGATTATCTCGACTGAACACACACACGTACACGCACACCCTCACACACACACTTTTAAGAATCCAAGGAAGATAATAATTAAAATTAGCGAGGTATCATTTCAAAAAGATTCCTGTTGCCAATCCAAATTGGCTACTCCAACTAACTCCCTTGAATTAATAGAAAGTCGACAACAGGTGTCAATAATGCCGGAAGCAATCTGCCGATCGTAAAATCCGAATCAACGAGTGTTATTCCCAATTCCAAAGTAATTTCTAACTCTTTCCAATCCTAAAAAGTACATGGTATTCATACATGTGGAATTAGAAACAAGTTATGAAACGTGACGCCAGCGATCATGCTCGTAGTTTGCCGTCAGTGTGGGATAGCAAGAAAACCTGAATTGAAGGCTACATACTATAGCCCTGTCGACCTAGCGGTTCGCCTGAATCTAGCTTCTGAAATGAAAATAGCAAAACTGGAGAGAGATCCTTCACTCGCGAAGAAAATTAGGACAAAAGTGCATCCAAATATGAAAGAGTGAAAGAGTTCTTTCATATATGGAGGATTTTCTTTCAGTTTTGCAACGTTTCTACCGGAACTTCGGGTGCCTGAAATTTCCTCTTATAGTTCGGTTGACTGGTTATTGGTGGCAGTGGTATACATTGAAAACGGTTCATACCCTGTGTAAATTCATGTCTGAAAGTTTTATCCTTATGACTTGAACCTTGGTCTCACTGCCACATGCCATATATTTGGTTTGGCAGGGCTGTGTCAACACTCCTGTCAGTTACATGACACATAAACCACGCGAATACGGAATATACCACTGCCGCGATATGCGCTGATGGCTCAACTGACAAGGTCTGTCAAACAATAGATTTTCATAGGAATCAGCGGTTGCTGGGTGAACAATGACATTTGTGGCATCTCAGTGTGCACTCGTAATATAATTCCTAGTATATGACGTCGTAACTAACTGACTCGTTTCAACGATGATGAAAACTAAACTTGAAGTTTTCGTGCTGAATGATAAATCGACAGAACTCGATAACCATTACAATACCGATTATTTCGCTCTGAAGTGAATGAATTGAATCGGGGAAACATGAAACGAAATCGTGAGAATGCAGCCTTATGTATCATGCATGTCTTCCTACATATAAACGGGAGATCCGACATCCACTATTCAGCCGCCGTCCATATACCGTTAATGTCAGAGGGTAAAAGTGATGATCAATAAAGATTGAATTGAATGGATTTCATCTGCAGATAGATTCGACTATAAATTGGAAAGGTAGTACGGGTGCTATATAAATGATGAAATATTTCACTGCACTGACTTGGTGTAAATCCATTTCATGATAAAAACCAAACCATTTCCCATTAATGACATTATTATCATTATGCAGTCAAAATAATTTCAGCTTAACGTCATAATACATTCTAGCATCAGTAGTGATAATTATGTATCCATCGTGTCGGTACACCTGCTCCGAATTTTGTTTGAGTTGCGTTCTGGTCACAATGCTCGGACTCGAAGCCGATTTTGACATTTTTCATGTCTCTCTCCATGTTTCCAGTTCAGTAGCCGATATTGTTATGTGGGTGACAGCCGAATATTGAAAAAGTTCCGCTCGCGATGGAACATACGACTTATAAGATTATTATTATATTTATACGATGGTACAAAATATTTACAGACATCCTATAATTATTTTATACCATGGTATAAAATGACGACTTGTAGCAGGGATGGCCAACCATAGATATGCACATTCTCGGGATTCTTAACGTCTACCAGTCATTCGGAAGTTGAAGACGTTTAACAGAGAAAAAAATAAACCGAGATTTCTGCGTCCAGTTGCTATTAATACTAGCCTGTGTGAGTCAAAAGTCTTCTGATTTTCTCCCGGGAGAGCATGTAGAGTGCTAGTTTGAAAAAAGCTGGCTTTGGTGATCTGATTACTATATACTTCTGTACGCTCATTGTATTGTACTGTGTTGTTCCAGAGTTTGATATCTGTCAGTTTGGTCAATGTAAGGAACTAGTCTGTATAATTCCAGTTAGCATAAAATCTTTTTATATCCACCCACATCCACCAAACTGCTTGATTATATAGTATCTGCCGCAATGCACACGGTGCGCAACAGACATCAAATGCTAATGTAATTAGTCGAACAAAAATTAATTCCGCAGAATGTCTATATATGTCAGAGGGATCACATGCTAATGTAATTAACAAAGCTATATCTAGGTTCTGTATATCTTCGTTTCTGGCTAACGCTTTCATTCTCATTATTTTGAGCGTCTGTATGCAGCACGCATCTCACATATATATTGATCCAGCCCTTAAAAAATGCTGGCTTTTATCAAAATTATCAGTTAATTTCAATTTCGGTGCGCTGATCGCCACTTGTGATAAACAAGGTAATTTATCTAACTACGCAGAGCCATATTAGGTTGTGATACTTTATCAAACTTACCCCGTCTTTCTCAGACGCGCTTTGCAAAGCAAGCGGTACCGATTGAAACAGGACAGGTCATGTTTTTTTCATGCTATCGTATATTCAGCAACATATAAAAAGTTCTTCATGAACTTCATCACAATTTCCATTTATTTTACGCAGGCACTTTGCATGATTACGATTGCTACCAGTTAAAGAGTTTCTTATAGCACAAAAATATGTTTTTCTCTGCATAAAAAGATAACATTTATCAAATCATCATTTATTCTACATGCATATACTAAACATAGCAACCACTGTACTCGGGAATTTGTTTTTGCACCGACAATCTGTCCTAATGGGTTGTAGCTCATAACGAAACGCTGTACAGTTTGGATATACCTCCCTCTCTTCCATATCAAACTCTTCCTGTATGGTCGAATATATTTAATGTCTACAAGAGCTCACTCAGTTCCCAGTCATGAGTCGGGTCCAACTTAGGCGTGGGTTCAAACTTCGAATCTATCTTGCAGGGCGTCCAAACGATGTTGGGTTAATTTCGAGGTGTTATAAAACACCTTGATTCTCTTTAAGTGGAGGTCGTTCTAAAATATTATATTCCCTTCCTTCAAAGAAGGGTACTATATCAGGAGGCGACTACCGATGAGATTTCAGTGTGTAGCATGCGAAACTATATATGTCATGTTTTCTAAGGATTTATTAAGTTTCCTAACGTTTCTCCGAATGCCCTTAACTCCTAGCAAGGGCTGAGTGAACATCGTGGAGTGAAATATCTTCATGGTGTTCATATGAACAGTGACAATCATACAGTGGCTGAGATACAATGCCAAGAAAATTTATTCGGAAAATAGTGCAGATCTGTTATATGTATTTGACGATATGCACATCACGATGTCTTGCTGGCATCATTGGAAATTGTTGACCGCTTCTCTCTTGCAGGAAAGTATTGTTGTAGTGACACCCCCGGGTGTATGTATGAAATATACTCGCTAGACCGCTTTCGATAGTCATGTGTGAACTGGCCTTGTTCTACCTATATATGGAAAGTAGACTCGTCCATTCCTGCACTAAGCGCCTGCGCACTATTCGGCCAGTGCTGTGGGCACGAAGGAAATACGAATTAGATTGACTGAGCTTACCAGAAGAAGACGTGTTTCCGTTTCACTAGTTGGCTTGCTTGAGGTTCTCAAGACTTTGAGGCGTATTATTCAGGGTAAGAATCTGCTTACTCAAACTTGAGGAGTATTCCTAAAATAAGGTTTGGGAATCCTCTTCATTTGGTGCCAGAAGTGAGCGAAATGAATCTACGTTTTGTGACTTTTCGAGGCGCCATTTTTTGTTTGAAAAAGTTCGGGAAAATTTAGCCGGTTGTGTCGGGCTAAATCAGTTCGGATTTTTGTACATTGATATAAAGTTCCGTGGTGAATTTATGTCTGTTAGACCAGATGATAAATTAAGCCGTGTTGTCCGCTGATTTTGGTCGAAACAACTCTCCAAATTCTTGTTTTATTTTCGGTAGAAGTCATGTAAACGAATTGGCTTCTTGAATTTAGTTCAAGCCGGGCTGGTCCCATTCACGGGCCCCAGCGGGGAGCGTGCTTTCATTTATATAGGTCCCTATATTTGTCCTTTTGTTGTATATTTTCTTGCCGTTTATTGTGAAGTTTAAACGTGGTATAAATAATTGTTCTAACCTAAATTGTGTTCTGAAATAATTTGTCGTGTACATGTACAACCAAAGGTTTGGACGAATCCATGTTCGTTTTAACAAACATTGACTTGTAACACATGTTGTTGTTGTTTCGGGACATGATTTTTGTGGAAATTTTCTGAAATATTTCTCGCTGGTTGTACCTTTGGCGTTCACTGTTCAGATATTTATAGTATAAAACATACTGAACCCTGTATAGATGGTTTGATTATTTGGGAGTTCTAAATTTGTTTTATTCGAACTATACTAGATCTGTGAATTATTCTGCCTGAACTTTGTATCGATAAGCAGGCAAGGAGAATTGGAAAAAAAAAAAAAAAATGTTTTATTTTCTTTTGTATTTCCTTTCGCTTGGACAGTTGTTTCCGCTAACATCCGCTATCTATATACGGTACCATATAGAGTCAACAAGGATGAATTAACCCTTCACCTGTTCCAGTATTAACGGTTGGTTGTTTTGGTGCATAGTGAGGAGTTTGTTCATTTCCTATATCTTTGCATGCTGAATCCACTGTTCAGGATGCTACTCGATTTATAATTGGCCATCTATTGATACATACAATTGTTTCAATCATCTGAAATTTGAATTCACATTTCCATCCTGACTTAATATTGAAATTCAAATTTCTTTTTTGGTATTTCTCACACGGTTATCTATTGGTTTACTATTCATGTAGTACACCTAATTAATAGAGATAACAATACAAGTCAAACACATTTTGGATAATATTTTACTTGTATTTCACGGTTTGCTAAATTTCCGGTAGGCTCAGTCGTGGCCTATGATGATTTAACATCTGACAGGATATTAGTTCTTGTTGATGTTGTGCCATTGTTTGGTTTTCTGAGGCCAATATCTATCTCAAAATATATTCAGGATCTTGTACATTTGGGAAATATCTAACTTGTAAATTTATATCCGGGTCGGGTATATATATATACACACACATAAGAAAAAAAAAATATTTTATTTTTTATTTTTATTTTTTTTTGTATCGGGTGTATACATGCACATATATTACACACAAGTTTTCTTTTGACCAATCAGTTTGGATAATCTGGTATATACTGCGATATTGTTGAAATTTCTGCAGTATTGTGCATGAGATTGTGCATGTTTGTGCGATTGAGTGTTGACACAAAAACAGTATCGGTTAAAAGTGGCCGATTTAAAAAAAAAGTGAGTGCTGTCAACTAGTAGTTTGTTGTCTTGACTTGTTAGGAACTAACCTAGTCATGTTTGATGAATGTCATTGAGCCTAACCCATATATCACCTTATTTGTGTTTTTCATTTGTTTGTTTTGCATGCTAATAATTTACAACAATATGGCATGTAACTTCACACCCGTTGATTTCAGTAGGGCTTCCTTAGAAGAGTTAATGCAAATCAAAGGTGTTGGGGAGGGAAGGGCTAGAAGGTTGAAGAAACTTCAGCATGATGGTCGTAGGATACCAATTAGGGAAATCGTAGATGTTTCCACCCTCCCCGCCGAGCTTTTCTTGGATATGCATAAGAATGGTAAGGCCACTGGGATTATTTTTTCAGATTTAAATAGTGAAGATGTGGAGCAGGTGGTGAGTACGCAGTTAAGGGGATTTGTTGAAGCCTCTCAAATGAGGGAAGAAGTTGTAGATGAAAGATTTAATAATCTACAACGTGACATGGAGTTATTACAGCAAACTATGACAGCTTTTCAGGGGAATTTTGCAGGGTTTGGATCTCAAATGCAAAGCATGCATGAAATGATAAGCAGGCTTAGTCCCCCTTTACCTTATGTTCCATCTCATCCTTTAGGGCGAGATATGGAAACTGGTGGTGATTCTCTAGAAAAACCCTTACCTTCAGTTAATGGTGGTGCGCCCCAATCGCAGGATCAAGACTATGACTACTGGGCGGACCATGGTACTGATAGTGAATGTAAATCTGCCAAGCCAATTATCAGGAATATTCCTGATCAGAGTAAATGGATACAGGGAATGATTGGTAATCTTCCGGTTAGTGGGGTTTATGAAGGAAATCAAGATATCCATAGAAGTAAATCCCCATTTAGGGAACCATGTGGGTTAAGAGATGGTTTTGGTAAGAACCATTCGAAGAAGTTTTTTGTAGGCAATCCAGAACAACTACCTGCAGCAGAGGTGGACCAAACAGGTAATGTGGGTACTGGTCACAGTGAGGGATCACTACCACGTGGCAGTAATGATTCCTCTGGTGTTGTTCATCCTCGTACTAATGCCCAGGCATTCGTTCGGGAGCACGACAGGGTTAATGAACAACCAATCGCATTCCATAATGTTGCTGACCTTGTCACTGCACTTGAACTTGTGATGCGTAACCAATCTGGGCAGACTGCTGTTGAACCGGAAGTTCCCGACACCACGCAGTTTGCCCAACAATCATTCAGCACTTCTAAAGTCGACCGTGTCCGTGCACGAGTGGACAACAACTCTCGGGGGTCTTTCTATAGGCGAGACCATGAGCCTTTGCCAGATTTTGAGAATTCCACTGAGGGCCGTTACCATAGTAAGGGTTATCAGTGGGCTTCTGGCGGGGAAAGGGATTCACTAGACAACCATCGTGGAAGTCGACATAGGACCAGCTATGGACGTGGCAGGGATCATTATGCAAGACGAGATCCTCACTTGGATAGTGATTCTGAAGACTCTGATCGGGCCATCGAAGAATATTCCAGGCGAGCTCCCACACGACGACATCGTAGTCCAGCTACACGACGACGTCGTAGTCCAGCTCCTCCCAAAATGGAAACTTTTTGGGGTGAACCTGGAAAGTGGAATTCGTTTTGGTTTCAATTCCAGGCAATGACCAAACGTTATGAATGGACAAGAAAGACTTGTCTTGAAAAACTGACTGAGTGCCTGCGTGGCAAAGCTGTCGATTTCGTTCGCAGTCGTTCACTTGCAGTTACGTCAGACTACAAACGTCTGGTTTCTGAACTGGAGATCCGATATGGGCAACGTGAACCACCAGCATCCATCCGACGGACGCTTCAGTGTGAGGAACGTGGCAACGATGAACTCTTGGAGGATTTTGCTGATAGGTGCTTACAATTAGCACGCAACGGGTATACTGATTCTGATGATAGGGTTGTACACAGTATTGCAGTGGAACATTTCCTGCGTGGTTGTCGTGAGCGTCCGGCCGCCCTGTTGGCAATGGAAAAGAATCCTCAAACTGTACAAGCAGCTCTTGAGTATGTGACCGCTTCTATTCACAATCAAAAAGCCCTGGGGGGAAAGGCTGTTCTTATCCGTCAGGTGTCTTTCACAGTGGGTGCTGATTCGTCACCAGTGAGTCCGGATTCTTCGGCAACTCCAGCAGAAGATTTAAAAGATGTCCTCTCGGCATTAATATCTGTCACCAGCAAACTCACTCAGGCCTCTCAGGCCCTGGTGTCTCGTGCTGGGTCATCGATCCCATCTGCCACATCAGCTTCGGCAGACATGACCTGCGTTAACTGTGGTGGTAGGGGCCGGTGGCGTACTAATTGTCCTAGCACGTCTGGTTCTAGCTTAGGGGTGCCTGGGACAAGATTTCGGGGCATAAGTCCATCCCCATCTTCGCAGACGAGGTCAAACAGCCCCAGCCGGTCTTCAAGTCCGAGGAGATCTTTAGTTTGCTTCGCGTGCAAGCAGGAGGGACGCATCAGCCGTGAATGCCCAAACTTCCCTCCAGGTCCTGCTCAGTCCTCCCATGGACCGGTTAACAATCCTTTAAATGGGTGAGGGCTGGGGCAGATGACCGATTCCAGTCCTGTCAAAATTGAATGGTCAATCATTGCCAGAGATAGTTGTTCCTGTTAATACGGGAGTGGACCGTAGTTGTAAGGAGACATTGAACCCTGGAGGGGCCAGTTTGATCCAAGGCCCTCGTGTTTCTGCGTGAATGTCAAAAGATGTCGGTAGCCTTCAAGACATAGGCAAGGAGCCTGTTAACCATTTGGCTAAGGAAACATTAGACCCGGGGGATGTGACCCATGTTCCAACGACAATTCGGGACGTAAATGTAGCCAGAACAGGTGATTGGACCATGACGGTGCCCATGATGGTCAACTCAGTGTTGGTGGCAGCTGTTGTAGATACGGCTGCACAAGTCACGGTAATGAGCGAAGAGTTGTATCATCGTTTGAGAATAAAAGATCTGCCAACTATTCCCATTCGTCTGACTGGTGCTTTCCGTGGAAATATGGAATGGGGTAAATGGGTCCAAGGAGTTCCATTGCGCCTGTCCTCGGTGGAATGTTTTTGGGACATTGTGGTCGCTCCTATTGTTGATGATCTGTTGTTGGGGTATGATTTCCTTTCATCTAGAGGGCGTATGGTTGATTGATCTACATAGGAATGGCCTAGCCATTGGCGATGTTGTGGTCTCCGCTTTAAGTAAGAGCCGGGAATCTGGGGATAGGGTCCCCATACGCCGAGTTTCCCTTGATCAGACGGTGACCATCCCATCCCGAAGTGCAAAGGTTGTTTGTGGTCGGATGGATCAAACCTCAACAGCTGACTATATCATTGAGCCGATACACGATCAGCCGGAGTTGTTGATCCCGAAAGTGGCAGTGAAGGGTTCCAAGATCGTGCCAATTTGCTTCCGGAATGTTGGAGATTGCGAGATTACTCTGAATCGTGATGTCAAACTTTTCGTGCAGACTTGTGCAACATGTAATCTCAACAAAAAGCCTCGGGTCAATCCAAGAGCAGGGTTGGGGAGTTACCACGCAGGGGTGCCCATGGAAAGAGTCCACCTGGACATCCTCGGTCCTTTTGTTCAATCCTCGCGAGGGAATAAATACGTTCTCATGATGATTGATCAATTCACAAAATGGTTGGAGATCTGCCCATTGTCTGAACAGACTGCAGAGCGGGTGGCTGCTGCATTCCTGGATAATTTTATATCCCGGTTTGGAGTGCCACTCCAAGTTCATACGGATCAAGGTCGAAATTTTGACGGAAATCTGTTTTCTACATTCTGTCAGCTTTTTGAGATCACAAAAACGCGGACAACCCCATATCGACCTAGATCTAACGATCAGGTTGAGCGCTACAACCGTCTTCTACTTCAGATGATTCGCTGTTATTTGGAGAACAAACAAAAAGCCTGGGATGAACATCTGTCATTGATTGGGATGGCAATTCGTGCCATGCCGAACCGTGACACTGGATTTTCTTCAAACCTAATGATGCTGGGCCGAGAAGTAACCATGCCCGTGAATATCCTTTTGGGCGTGGTTCATGCCAACCAAGAACCCCTGGGGAGGGCGGAGTACTTGGTTTGCCTTGTAGAGCATTTAGCCGAAATCCATCAAATGGCTAGGGACAAGCTGGCAGATGTGCAGAATCGCCAAAAACGTACATATGACCTAAAACGGTGTGAGAGTTCCTTTAATGTAGGGGATCTGGTTTATCGCCGGGACTTAGCCAGCAAGGTGGGTCAGAGTCGAAAACTCAGACCGATCTTTAATGGTCCTTACCTGGTGGTGGATGCATTACCACCTGCTATTTACCGAGTGGAAGATCGCAAGCGCCAGTATGTCCTGCACCATGATGTGCTGCGCCTTTGTGAAGACCGCGAAATTCCACTATGGGCCCGCAGGAAAAGGCATGGTCTCCTCAAGATGGGGGAGCCTGTCCCTCTTCAAGCACAAGGCTCAGATGCTAGTCAGATGGAAAGGGTTCCTGCCGTTCCCAATGCGGAAATGCCTGCGACTGAGTGCGAACCTGCCTCTGACGTGGGCACGACTGAGAAACCGCCTAGTTCCACAACCCCAGCTCTGCGGGATGGTAGTTGCCCTCGAGCTATTCCTCGCCCAAGTCTCTCGGACGATTTTGATGAACTGGGGTTGGATTTCTTATTCACTCGAAGTGGCAGGCGTGTACGCCCTCCGGGACATCTGAAGAATTATGTCAAGTAGCAGGCATATAAGAATGCTTTTAGCTGGCCTCTTACTTTATGAAGGTTCGAGGCTGGAAGGGTGGATGACATTGAGTAATAGCTGGTGGGGTGGATAGAAACTCATCAAAAGAATTATTACTCCGTGTGAAATCTGAGGGTTCAGATATGATAGTATTTTTTAACACTTTTGTTTACTTGCACAACTGCACTTTGTTGAGTTGGGTTATCGCACTTGTTGACCTGTTCATGTCCTTGCACATTCGTACGTGATCCCTGTGAACTATGCTGTCCGTGGAGTACGGGTGATGGGTTTCTCGATTCTTTTCAGATGTTTGCAGCTTATCGTTTGCGATTTATGACGGATCGGGACTTGGATGAATGGTCTGTCCAGGAATCCTGTGAGGAGGATGAACAATTGGAGTCAGAGGCGGAGGGAGATGGTAGAATGGAGACATCGCCGGTTTCAGGTTGTAACTGGTCTGGGCAAGAGGTGGAACAACTGACGGCTCCTTGGCCCGAAGTTTCTGCCACCGAAACTCCAGATGGTGTCATCATGCTGGATGATGACATGGATCTGGAGTGTCGTCATATTGAGGTTTCATGCCCTGTAGTAGAAGAAAAGGAATTGCCGAACACCACCTACGAGCTAAGTTCAGTGAGCCCATGTCCCACCTTAGGGTCTGGCAGGGGTTCTCCTTCCCGGTTAGGATTCACATTAAGCCCTGTGGTCTCCCGGGATGCAGCTTTGTTGACCGGGGAATCACTCTGTGCAGGTGCTGAGGGCGAGAGTCGTCCTGAACCTGACCACCGGGAGGTGTTGCATTCCAGTGCTCCACCTCTGGGTGTGTCTCATCTTCTGGCCTACGAGGCGTATATTTGTGATTTGGGACCTTGCTTGGAGGTAATATTCCAAACGGGAGGGTGGTGTCCCCTTTGTTGTTGTGCAATAAAAGGAAAATTCAGACGTCATTTAGTGGCCAAACATCTGCCATTCTACCTGGCACCAGACAAGTGTTGTTGGAAATGCAAAGTGGCAGAGTCATCGCTGTGCTTCCTGTTCCGGCGGCACGGAGATGCGTCTGATCACTCGCAAATTGCTAGATGGGCATTACCTGACCACCGACTCAGTGAGTGGGTGGCCCTGGTGAATGGGCTATTTTTCTCCATCATGGAATGCTTAGGGCTTAATTCCTAAGGGGATTTACTCAATTTTGCCGTTTCCCGTGGGATGTATCCCCATAGCACCTCTATACAACCATCTATGACATCTGAGTTGTACATGATTATGTTCGATATGGCTCGGGGAGTACATCTGGAAAATTATTCTTGGTGTCCCCCCAATTCTGAGGCAGTCTTGTCACACTGGCAACTGCTCAGTAGAGTACTCCTGTTCCTGTCAGAAAGGCAAATCCATCAAGTGTGTGCCCAGTATATCCTTCGGGATGCCTCGGGTAGACTGAAACCAGACTGGTTCTTATTTGAATGGCCACCACTAACTGTAGATTCCCATCTTCACCTTGATCTTGCTTTGGATAATTTTGGTGCTGATAGTCTGGATGGACTTCAGGTGAAAAGTGAGGTACCCGGAGAATCACTGGCTATTCAGTTCGTGGTCAGCAATATGGTGTTCCCCAATGCTTGGGATCACCCATCCCTATCATTGGACGACTCAAGGGTGCTGTATACATTTGGCGTACATCCTCGTGTTGCCAACCAGCGTGTGTCCGGGAGTACTCTCTTAAAACTCATTGAACTGTTGAGGAACCGGAGATGTGTCGGTGTCGGAGAGGTTGGTTTAGATTATTCTCATAATCCCTCCGACACCGAATGTCAAATGCAGGAAGATTTCCTGCGACGTATACTGCCCATTGCCCGGGATTTCAACCTGCCGGTTGTGATCCATTGCAGGGAGGCTAACAATTCGGAACACGGTGAAGCTCGATCGCGTTGTTTAGAAATTCTTCGTGACGAGCTTGACCCTAATTATAAGATTCAAGTTCACTCGTTCGTTGGTGGACCTGAGGACCTGGAGGCATGGACTCAGGCTTTCCCGAACGTGTGTTTTAGCTTGAACGCTTTGACAGTTAATAGAAAACCATCCCTAACCATTTTACAGACGATAGATCTTCACCGGGTGCTCCTCCTTTCCTTTCACCTCCAGGGTATTCCTGGCCCAATTCACCTTGGTATTTGTGGCCAGTGGCTGAGAAGATCGCGCGGGCTAGAAATCTGGCGCCCAGAATGATCTTTGAGGTCGCTCGTCGGAATGCATGCAGGTTCTTTGGGCAACCTGTGTAGGCGTCATAGAATCGATCGTTGTAGATACGGCTTGATATCTCGATTACAGAAGGGGCTGGTCCAAGGGATCCTTGTCCAGAAGGCCTTCTCCTTTATTGTAATCTTGTTATTTAACTAGTGATAATAGAGAGGTTTCATGACCTGAATAATTATCTGGGTTAGGTTACCCAGGCTGCAATTTATTGATTGGTTGTCGGTTAAAGTTTTGTTGATTTGGCTGTGGACGGCTGTTCTTTGACAGTTTTCTACGGTCTATTTATTTTTAATTATCAGTTTTTTTAGAAGGGAGGGAATGAGTTGGGTCATTTTAAATCAGGGGATAGTGGAAAATTTTATAATCATTGCAGATTGTCAGACACGCATGCTGAAAAAGATGCATATATGTGCCCTGAAACTTTCCTGCTTCAGCCATCTCTGTTGTGATAGGGAAAGGGAATGTGAAGGGGAATGTGAATATTTTGTATTTTCAGATTGATTTGATTTTAGGTTAGACTTGTTCTTGTTTAGGAGTGACTATATTGGGGACTCCTAACATTTTCTGTGTTTTGGGGACGGTTTCCTGACCGCTTACCCGCTTGAAGTGAATATGACAGAGTTTGCTGAACATATTCCATTCTTACATAGAAAGTGTTGAGGAAAGAGTAAAGAATTTTATGAACATTTTTTATGGGACCTTTGGGGGATTTTATATTGCTGAAAAAATGAATCACCGTGGAGAATACTTTAGGGCCTGACGAAATCAATGCCAAGATACACCTGGATCTCACTCGTATCGCATGTTCTTTTTGGGATTGTCCATCCGTATTGCTGGGGATCTGTGACGAGTCTGGGAGCACATTGGGTCTTTGACATTGGTCGTTAAATGTCGAACGGGTGATTCCCCTCATCAGGGTTGGAGGTTTGTTTTAAAATGGCGATAGAGGCCTCCTCTAACAAAACGGGGAAGGGTGTTGTAGTGACACCCCCGGGTGTATGTATGAAATATACTCGCTAGACCGCTTTCGATAGTCATGTGTGAACTGGCCTTGTTCTACCTATATATGGAAAGTAGACTCGTCCATTCCTGCACTAAGCGCCTGCGCACTATTCGGCCAGTGCTGTGGGTACGAAGGAAATACTGGCCTTGTTCTACCTATATATGGAAAGTAGACTCGTCCATTCCTGCACTAAGCGCCTGCGCACTATTCGGCCAGTGCTGTGGGCACGAAGGAAATACGAATTAGATTGACTGAGCTTACCAGAAGAAGACGTGTTTCCGTTTCACTAGTTGGCTTGCTTGAGGTTCTCAAGACTTTGAGGCGTATTATTCAGGGTAAGAATCTGCTTACTCAAACTTGAGGAGTATTCCTAAAATAAGGTTTGGGAATCCTCTACAGTATCTTGATTATATGTAGTGCTTGAAGTTTGGTGCTAATCTTGTCTAACGATTCTGGTCTTTGTTTATGGATGAGGGAATTCTTCATAGACGATGGCTAGCTACTAACTGTCGAATTTAACGCTAATATTCAACGCATCACTAGCAGTTATATATATTAAACCAAACGAATTATTATGGATAACAACCACTTTGTTATTAGCTGGTGACGTTCTGCTGTATACAATGTAGTTACTAACATCGTTTTCAAATAAAAAAGAAATTTGGGTTTGAAAACGATTATAGTAACTAAAGCGGTACGTCACAAGGTAATAAAGAAGTTGTTATTCATAATAATTAGTTTGGTTTACTAGTTTTCAACTTCTAAATTCCTCTCAAAGCACTTTAGTTATATATATACCTGCTAAAAAGTCATATAGCATCGCAAATGTGAAATTGAGTAGATTGACATAGTTCCAAGATACAAAATACACGTGGTTTGCACTGCATTCTCAATATAAAAAAGTACGACGAGAGTACCAGTTATTCCCACAATCAACTACAGCTATTGGTTTTAATGTAATTTCTGAAATTGTTTTCATCCTCTGGGGTCCTGTCCACTCATATCTAAATGCCAGTGCTTGCATTATGTATAATTACAAGCGTCTAATCCGTCATCCATAATTCAGCCGTCGTCCATTAGGGAATATCCGCGTCCATAATCCAAAGACCTATTCCATATTCCATATAACAGTATTAGCACCAAATTAATACCGATATAAGTCCGGTGTACGGTACCTGTGTGACCGTATATGGTAGGCCGCAGGGCACAAAAATCGCTATTTGGTGTAGACACATATTATTAGCCAATCACAGAGCTGTTTTACGTGTAGACATTAATTATTATCTGTCTACATACAATTTAATTCGATGTCATATCGAATTATTTTATATCCGTATACATATTATTTAGATACTGCATCAAATATTTCGATGCTACATCAAATTAATTTGTATCCCCATTCAAATCATTTAGATACTGTATTGGATCAATTTGTATCCGTATACATATTATTTAGGTATGGCATCCCACTATTTAAATTGTGGCTGGCCGTAGGGGACAAAAATCGGCATTTGGTGTAGACACATATTATTAGCCATTCACAGAGCTGTTTTACGTGTAGACATTAATTATTATATGTCTACATACAATTTAATTCGGTATCGTATCGAATTATTTTATATCCGTATACATATTATTTAGATACTGTATCAAATATGTCAATGATACATCAAATTAATTTGTTTACGCATTGCAGATGATTTAGATACTGTATCGAATCATTTTGTATCCGTATACATATTATTTAGGTATGGCATCCTAAATATATTTCGATGTAGCATCGTATTGAACTAATGAAATCGTCGGAATTATAGACACCATAAATCACTTCCGCTCCTTTTATCACTACAGCCATAAATCACTTCCGCTCCTTTTATCACTACAGCCAAATAGAATCAACTTTATGGTTGCTCCATTTCTACAGGAAACGGAACATTTTGTGGCGGAAGCGATTACTGCATGTCATACATATTTCCAGTTGTCGTGATTGAATGAATTATGTATGACATACATAAAACTACGATATGGTTGACTGAAATGTGTCTACACCAAATAACCATTTTTGTCCTCTGTGGCCAACCACAGTTTTAAATATTGGGATGCCATATATAAATAATATGTATACGGATACGAAATGATTTGAATGGGGATACAAATTAATTTGATGTAGCATCGAAATATTTGATGCAGTATCTAAATAATATGTATACGGATATAAAATAATTCGATATGACATCGAATTAAATTGTATGTAGACAGATAATAATTAATGTCTACACGTAAAACAGCTCTGTGATTGGCTAATAATATGTGTCTACACCAAATAGCGATTTTTGTCCCCTGCGGTTTGTTATATCGTACTACAGATATTCACATTTCGACGACTATCAGATTTTATTGACCGTCTAAGTTCATTAATAGTATCTGTGTTCAAGAAAACTGATCGTAGATATATTAATGTCGGAAGCCATAAAGCATTCTTTAGCTCTACTACATACAAGAGATATCATTCATGGGATGTTTGTTTGTTTATAGAGTTGCTTGAATATCTATGTGAAATTAGGCAACACAATATATCAACATCATATAGGTATTCCAATGGGTACTAATTGTGTACCCCTATTGGCTGACCCATATCTGTTCTCTTATGAATATGACTATATGCAGGCGCTTTCAAAAACCGATCCATTCAAAGCCCGTTCCTTCTCATTCACCAAACATTATATAGACGATCTTCTCGCTGTGGATAATCGCTATATAAATGAGGCAGTGAAGGATATATATCCACCTTCTCTGGATTTAAAGGAAACTACAGATAACCCTACAGGCGCATCATATTTAGACCTATATCTCTACAAAAATGAAGCGGGCCTTCTCTCTCGACTGTATGACAAAAGAGGTGATTACAATTTCGACATCGTAAACTACCCCTTTCTGGACAGTAATATTCCAGTGGGACCTGCATATGGCGTATACATATCTCGCCTAGTAGCATTTGCTAGATCCTGTGTTAAATGTGACGATTTTAATCAACGTCACATCTCTCTCTTGCAGGAATCTAGCCTATGTGTATGTATACTATGATTGTCTTTTTGAATCTGGTGCAAATACTGTTATGTATATGGAAAATGGAATAGGTATTTGGATTATGAACGCAGATATTCTTTAATGGACGACAGCTGAATTATGAATGACCACACGACCCCTAGGACCGGCATAAGCGGTATTAGATACAAATCTAGAGAGCTATGATAGAAATGCTCTGACAACCCAATTGGTAATTGGTGAGCTGTGTCGCTGTGACAACTCGTACACTGGGGATTGGTGAGCTGTATCGTCGTCAGATGCAAACTATCCATATTTGATCCAGCTCGATGTTCCAGCACAACTTCCACAATGCCAACATATATCGCTCAGTGTGGAACGAAACGTTCACCAGCAGAATCTCGCCATGTTGAAGTGGCTCAAACTGATAAGTATATCCCACAACTCTACCATCATGGTCTAATATATCTTATGCATCTCAAGCTAGTTTGATAATCAAAACATTCTAGTCTGATAATCAAAAGACCAAACAATAAAGATTCAGCCTTCCTTCTGATCAGTGATACCGATTTGACGATAGGAATAGCATGATACCTTGCCGGCATCGTTGACACTTTGGGACCTCTTATCTCTTGTAAAAACATAGCTTACTTTTATATATATGTTTGTTTAGCTCCACGCTCTTGTGTTATGTGGGCTTTTCTTTTGCCTTTCTCTGTGTTGCCTCGTATATGAGAATAATAACCTACATGTAAATATGGACATTTACGTAACCAATGACGTTTATTTACGTAACTGACTGACAACAGATGATTTTAAACCAATGAAATTGCAAGAAATGAATTGCTTCTTATAAATGTATTCAGTGTCCGGATTCTCTTATATGTGAATAGGTTATATGGAAGCCCTCGATTTAAGACTTATCACATGTGAATCAATTACTAAATCTGCCAAATCTCCTCGATAGCTATAGGTGTAATCGCCATCATTGTTCAGTGACACACGTTGACACTGAAAGTTCATTTCCCGTTAAGGAAGTAACAACGTTGGATAGTAAGTAGAAACAAATGATTACACCTGCAAAATTAGCTCTGCCATTCATGCGAAATTAAATACTCCAAAGGCTGCTTATTATGCAAAATAAGCATTTTGCACATTCCCCATTGAACGTTGTCGTTTCTGATAAAGACTGGTTACTGAATGTCGGATCCGACTGTGGCTATACCATTCATTCCTGAGTGCAATTAAGGAAGAGCGTATTCTCCAAAAGAGTAGCGTATGAGACGACCTCATCATGTCTTGCTGATATCATTGAAAATTGTTGACCTCTTCTCTGATGTAGAAACCATCTTGTGTTTCTGTTGTAGCATACATATTTGAAATTGGTGCTGAATAAGCCCTGAATATTGAATGTCTGATCTGACGCCTGCTACGGCTTCCTGGTACATTATTTCCACTGACACCCACATAGATCATAGTATCTCAAACATATTAAAGCGTGTTTATTGCTCGAATATATGGTCATATTCGAATTTATCATGCATCCAGCAGTTCAGAATTCCTATAAAAATATCCGATCTATCAAGCTGTGACACATTGGAGGTTCAGAAAACCATGGAATGTTTTTGTTGTTTAGCTGAAAATTCATTTTAATTTTTACTGTCAGAGATCCAGCTATGATATGATTTGAACAGAATGTTGTCGGACCTGCACTTCGAACAGGTCACTCTGGGGTTAATAGATTGTAACAACAGACAAAGAATATGTTACCCATTGAACAGACAGGAATGCCCACTCCGGCTTCTGAATCTTGAATGCCTGTGGCATTGCTAGGCCCCATAACTATATTTCTAGGTTCAATATCAGGTTCAGGCAAATAAGGTATTTCGATTGTTGGCCAGAACGTTATTTATGGACTAAGGTTATCTATTGAATTTTCGATTTTAACACAGAAGTCAAATTCGACATTCAGTATTGCCAGCCCTCGTCAATAAATACATTCTCGTCCTTAACCAAAATACCCTCTTCACAACATACTTATTAGCCCCAAAATCCAAGAAGGCACAACAGAAAAATAAATGTCACAGTAAAACAAGCTACCTTCTTGAAAATGGATGAGCTTCTTAAAATGGATGAGCGGTGCTAAGTAAATACGCAAGTAAGTCTGTAACAAAAATCATGAAACCGGACAGGAAGGCCTGCTTGCACACGACGAAGGCCTTCGCGCCGCATATCGGTAATTATGACGTCATTGTACCGTCGAAAGTATTTATTTGTTTTTAAATATTTAATTCTCTAGAGGAAAGCATTTGATTCTTCCAGTTAAAAACAAATGATTACACTTTCTCCTACCCCACTATTTCTAGAAAATTAGTGTCACCACCGCTCACAGCAAAATCTCTGTAGCCACACGAATCTTCGGCCAGCTACCGCTGGGTTAACCCCACATACCCGACTCTTAACCCTATCTGGCCTGGGCTTTTTGGGACCTGTTCAGGCCTGGGGGGAGGGGGGTGGGGCCGAAGTGGCCCCCCCCTTATTATTTTTCTTGCCCCTTGAGTTAGGGGGCTGAAACTGATTACACTATACCCTTGGGTCAAGCTCTACCAGAAAATTTAAAAAAAACCCAAGATGGCTGCTTTGATGACGTCACAGTGACGTCATTTTAAAAAACAGCATTTTTGGTCGATTTTTCGGTCAGATTTTCTGAATTGCATGAAAAATTAGCAAATATTAATGTGATATGAAATAAAGTAGTTTTTGCCCACTTTTCATTTTGAAAAAATATGACAAAAACATCACTTTTCTGGTACCCCACGTGGCCGCCATCTTGAATTTTCCCATGATCCTCTGCTCGGGGGGTTATGCAAATAGGCTCAAAATGACTTCAATAAGATAAACTATAAAGTCACGGAGTTTCCGGTCTCCATTTTTCCCCGTTCTGGAGATAGTGCAGAAAGTTTGGTAGGGGGGCCATAATGCCTCCCCCCCACCCAGGCCAGGTAGGGTTAAAGTCTACCGGTTCAAAAATTGAACTACAGCTCGAGGTACAAACGAGAGCAAATTCTAGGCTCCTTATCTTGCATTGACTCCTGGCTTGACCCGGACCCAGGAGACTTGGATCTCTGCGAAACTGGTTAGTTGCGAAGAGATAAGGATTCATTGGGACAAAGTGAGTCGACCTGACTCACCCAGGAGTACCTTGTTTGTATATCATTCTCAGTGACCCTATATAGAACAACTAGATACAATGGACGCGATCCACTTGTTTTTCGTAGTTAAATTATTAGTCTGACGAATATGCCTAATATCAGAAAACTTCCACGTTATATGATCGAGGAGTTGACTTTTATCTTACACTGCAAAATACCTGATACTAAAAAACATAGCGCCAGAGATCTTGCAAGAAATATTATTTTCAAGCTAGAATTTATTTGAAATAAGGATTCCAGATGACATATAGCCTGACGAAGCCAGTTTTTGCCAATTATGCTCTTGTGTGCCTCGTATGTACATTCATTAAGAAAGTTGGTTCGGTATTTCTGGGTATTCTTTACGTCTCCCAGTCACTCAGAATTTTAATAGCGATATAAAATCTTTATCCAGTTGCCATTAAAATTCGCATGTGTGAGTCAAAAGTCACCTGACTGTGTTCCAGGAGAGCATGAAGAGTGTTAGTTTGAAAACAGCTGGCCCTGATGATCTGATTACCATGTATTTCTGTACGTTCATTGTGTTGTACTTTGCGGTTCCGGATTTGGATATCTGTCAGCTTCGTCCTTTTTAATGAACTAAGCTACGCAATTCCAGTTTGCCGTCTGTTAAAAAACAAACCGCTGTTGTTTTGTTATCCACCCACATCTGTTCAATTCCCTTGCTTATATAGTTACTGCCGCAATGTACACGGTGCGCAACAAACATCAAATGCTAATGCAATTAGTCGAACAAAAATTAATTCAGCGGAATGTCTGTATGTCAGAGGGATCACATGCTAATGTAATTAACAAAATAACAAAACTATATCTATTAGTTCTATATATCTTTCTTTCCGACTCATGGTTTCATTCACATTATTGTGAGCGTTTGCATGCACCACGCATCTCACATATGTATTGATCCAGCCATTAGGAAATGCTGGCTTTTATCAAAATTATCAGTTAATTTCAATTTCGGTGCGCTGATCGCCACTTGTGATAAAAAGAATAATTTATCTAACCACGAGTCATATTAGGTTGTGATACTTTATCAAAATTACCTCGTCTTCCTCAGACGCGCCTTGCAAAGCAAACGGTACCTATTGAAACAGATCATGTATTTTCATGCTATCGAATATCCAGCAACATATAAAAAGTTCTTCATGCACTTTATCACTATTACCATTTATTCTACGCAGGCACTTTGCATGATTACGATCGCTATCAGTTTTTTAACCCCTGAATTATGTTTAGCTCTGCATAAAAAGATCACATTTATCAATCTTCATTTATTCTGCATGCATATACCGCACATTACAACGATTCTAGACGGCCTTTAGGTCGGTGCAAAAACAAAAGGGTTATAGTCCATAAAGAAACGCTGTAAAGTTTGGATGTACCGCCAACTCTTCCATATAAAACTATCCATGTATGATCGAACATATTTAATATCTACGAGACCTTATCCAGCTCCCAGTCATGGGTCGTGTTCAACTTAGGCGTGTGTTCAAACTTCGAATCTATCTTGCAGAACGACCATGGCGTTCCGGTATTTCCGTTATCATCGTATTTTTTAGTCATTCCAAGACGAGGTTGGGTTAATTTGGAGGCGTTCTAAAACACATTGGTTCCCTCTAAACGAAGGTCGTTCTAAATTATTATATTCCCTCCCTTCAATGAAAGGTCTGATTCCCAGAAGAATTCGGCATCGAATGTGGGTATTTACGAGTAGGCGACCAACAATTTTCGTTGTATAGTATGCAATTCTATATATCATTTTTTTATGGATTTCGTAACGTGTTTGCAACTGTTCTTAATTACAACGCATATAAGGGAAGTGGGAAGAGGTGCCGACATACTGACAGAACCACATGACTTCACAGTATAGTCTTCCGGTTAACCCATTCTAAAGCACATACCAAGAATCTAACGATTCGTGATATGTGTTGTATCTCAGGTACGCTTTTATTCTATCTGTTCATGTGGTAACTTGGATGATATGACCACACGGCCCCTAGTACCGGCATAAGCGGTATTAGATACAAATCTAGAGAGCTATGATGGAAATGCTCTGACAACTCGTATATTGGTGATTGGTGAGCTGTGTCGCTGTGACAACTCGTACACTGGGGATTGGTGAACTGTATCGTCGTCAGAAGAAAAGTACGGCATTTAACACAAAAGACTAGTCTGTAAGGCCCGATGTCGACCCAGCATCAACTTAAGTCCTGGCTAGGGGCCGAATGAATAGCGTGCAATGAAATATCTTCATATGTTCTTATGAACAGTGGCAATCATAACGTGCCTAAGATACAATATCATGCAAATTCATTCGGAAAAGGAATGCAGATATGCGATAGGACGATAGGGGCATCACGATGTCTTGCCGGCATCACTGGAAACCGCTTTTCTCTTGCAGGAAAGTAGTTTGCTTATATGTCTGCTTGAAGACAGCTGCTAAACTGGCCTTATGAATTAGGTCTTTCGTTAATGAAGGGAACTTATTCATGGACGATGGCTGGCTACTGAATGTCGAATTAGGCGCTCAAATTCAGTACAACACTAGCAGTTATATGTCTGTTAACATGTCATATACCTTCGCAAATGTGAAAATGGGTAGATTGACATTGTCCCAGGATAAAACAAATACACTTCCCTCGGTGGTTTGCACTGCTTTCTCAATATAAAAATACGACGAAAATATCAACCATTCCCGGTACAACTACAGTTATTGGTTTAATGTCATTACTGAAATTGATTTTATGTCTTGTCGCCCCATGTCTACTGTAGCTGTCAGCGCTTGCATTATATAATACAGATACGAGGTAGGCATACATGTACCCTCTCTGAGTGAATTAAAATAAATGCTCGAAAACAATAAAATACAAATAAACTCTAAAAAAATGACGATATTATGAAGACGATACGGCCATATAATCCTCTGTTATTATTGCCAATCGCTAGCCGTTGCGATTTGGAACATACTGGCCAACTCGTACATTTCCGGGAATTCACAAATAGATCCGGATCCGTGCACTTCACTAGTCAGTAGTCAGTGTTAAATTATATCCCAATTACCTGATATGTGATACTTCCATGACCTCTTGTGTTATTCGAAATAGTGGTAAGAACTGATGAGAACGAGCACGAAGGAACACTAAATCTACCAAAACGTCCTGATGACGGATATGTATTTACAAAACTTGAGATCCGGTTGAAATCTCTTTGTGATTGCAAATATGATGAATACGTTTCACAAATTGAGAACGAAGTGAACAACGACAGCAAGTGGACTTTGTCTTTTGTCAAAATGAAGTTCAAGCATTCTTCTGTGCCGAACAGTGTTAATTTTGACGAGCGCCTAGCTAGTCAGCCAATCTAGGAGATCGGTCAGACCCCCTATTTTTAAAATTTAATCACTCCGACGTACAAAAATATACAGTGTGGCTATGTGTTAGAAAGGTATTTCTGCATGTCGTCCTCCTATACCTGTGCTGTCGCCATGGAAACAGCAATATAAATAAATCCTTACAACGTTCCATAGTTTTTACATGAACACACACAATAGGCGACATTCTTTCATGGTTGACATTATTCCGTGCAAAACGAATTGGAAATCCATTTGGATGAACGGACAACATCACGTCTGCGAAAGACTGGCTTGTGTTTATTAATATGTTATTGTACGCTTGCTTGAAATTTGGTATTGATTATGATATGCTTATAATAACTTAGGAATTTATGGATGGCGGCGGCCTACTGAATGTGGAATGCATTTATCTGGCCTCAAAGTACATTAAATGAATACATATTACTCCAATAATACACGGAGTGGCACATCTGACAAATGAATCGCATATTGTCCTCAAAATATTGATAGGATGAGCACATCTATTGCAAACAACCCGTCAGGCGAAAAATTGTGACGCGAGTAAGATAGTAGTTGATCAATATTTTGCACGTGTTGCTACTGAAACTCCATGTCATAGATCACATACAAGTTATACGCATTCAATAAGCCATGACGTGTAGTCTAAAAACCCATGAACTTGACTGGCAACCGCTAGAGACCAATATATTTTGTAGAAAAGGGTGATTATATTTCTGTTCCAATCAGCGGAAGTTTCCCTGTTTCTGATGAACGGGAATTCGACGTCATTACATACAAATATTTGTCATTGTCAATCATTCTAACATCACAGTTTATCATTTAAGCTCATATAGGAGGCGAGCGAGACAGAGAAAATTAAATTTAACTTCGCGCATAGGGCGTTGTGGCCTGTGTTTCACATGAGCGATAACATACAAGCGTGATGGGAACACTGAATGGCATAATCTAACAGCTCATGTGATCCAGTATAACGTGTTGTGCAGAGCTGCACAAGAGAACTTAATATGACTGTCAGGAAGGGTCATCTGAAGCTGGTTTCTTTGACTAACTGTTGGGTGATGTGTCACCTAAGACAACATATTTGTCAAGCTCAAGGTTTTCCCGGCGTTGGTTATATTTTAGCCCACAAACATAACTAATATTCAAAAGAGTGGTCAAGGGTCAGTTGAAATCTATACATTCTTCGCTAGTCGTTTTCTGTGCATATTTGTTGAAACCACCATTCTCGACAGTTTAAACAGACTTATGCCAAGTTGGAGCCTCTTTACTATAACCTTTCGTCTGAACCATCAAATGTAAAGTTACAAATGGCTGATTTCTCTCATCTCTCATAATTTACGGCATTTTCTGAACCACAAAGTACATGCTAATAAAATGTAAATCACGAAATATTATTCGGAATCCTTTGTCTTCTACATGTATGCAAAATGACGGAGAATATGAGTTGGATGGATGAGTATTTTAAGTATCCCATTCCATTTGAGGAATGTCTTTCACGTCGAAGTACATGTACACAATTTATCATGAAATATGCTGGCCGGGACAATGGCAGAATGCTTCAAGATAAGATCATGAAAAGGAACATATTGTTGACTAATAACGATCTATGGCATGTATTTTCAAATACTGGGAAATATTATAACATGTTTACAAAGTAAAGTTTCTATCCTCTAGCTTGTGTTTGAAGACTCGTTTTTTGGGGATGAGGAACAAGAGTAGATGGAGTCCTCGTAATAGGTAAATTGAGCATATTGTAAATGAAAATGTAAAAATAAATCGCCCCAAATTCTTTTTCTGTATCTATGACGTCAATGCAACGTTATCATAGCAAACATTGGAAGTTGCATTTGGAATAAAGTAGGTGTCATATATATATAGTGTAGAAGGTTTCATGCCTGTACTCTCAAGTGTATCAAAGATTTTGAGGAGGTACATGTATATATGTCACCACTTAGATCAGACTGTGATTCAGCCAAGGTCATCCAGGTCACATACACGTATGGTTGTGTGGGAGAATTTGAAACTTCAATTTCAATTGATTATTTGATAACGAGAACATTCGGACACCCTAATTATCGTAAGATAACTTAGTAACATTCTTGTGACTGGGAATTCGATGGAATCAACTGATCAAAACATGAAAAAGATGTTCAATATACACAAACAACTTTTCATGACATATGCCAAATTGGCAATATCTTGTCACATAGGGTGTAGTTTACATATATCGAAAGAAATTTTGTATAAAATGCATCAGTTGTGCTCGACTACATGTGAGGATTACACATCATATACATTTTATCAACAACTACTGGTAAAGTTACTTCAAACTTTTGTTATGTATCACTCCCTCCAAAAAGAAACTGAGAAATGTGAAATCAAAGAATGTATGTGCGCCTGCAGATGACTGGTTGCTCATGTTAGCACACCCCAAAGTGAGGAACAACAGACCAAAACATGATGTTTCTGATGTTCACTGTCATTTTAGGACATGTTGCACCTTTTTGAACGATGGGTTGATTAGACTCGGAAACTAAGCCTCGTTTTGGGGTTCTGCCGCTTGCCTAATAGATATTGCAAATTTCTAATCGATTACATTAACTCTGTTTATAACTCGGACTCTCTCTGTAACATTGATATATCATGATTAATTACATACATTATTCAATTACTGGGAGATGTCAACCCGCGAAAATCCTGTGGATCCATGTGCGGCTGAAATTGACATGGCCCTGGCCATAATTTCAGCAAATCAAGTACGTACCTTTGGTACTGTCCCTGACACATTTTACAAAAACTCGTGTCGTGCCGATTTTCAAAAACAATGTGAACAACTACAGACCAATAATCCCTATATTCTCTAAAATCTTCGAAAAAGTTATCCACATTCAAGTTATTATTCAAGTTAGTATGTACTTAACTGAACGTCAGTATGGCTTCGTTGCAGGCGCAGACTTCTCGAAAACCAAACTGTTATTGCACGAACTCAAGAATTTTGGTATTTGCGGGAATCTGTGAATATTCTGTACGTCCTACTTAAGAGACCGAAATCAACAAGTGGTTGTCCATGGATGTTTCACACAATAAATTATTTCTTTCTGTCGTGCCCCAGGGCTCAGTTTTGGGGTCGTTATTATTCCTTTTTCATATATATGACCTAGCGGATGTTTCATAATACTATATTGGCGTGTAACAAAGTGTAAATCCTGCTCAGATGTGATAATAGTTCAGATTTAAGTAATGCTTGTAATACGTGAGGTGTGGAGGATTAAACTCGATGTTATCAATTTGAATATCATTTCCTTCACAAACAAAAGAAACGTGATATTTTATGATTACCTGTTACATGAAACTCTTTCAGGATGTGTATATGAAATCAAAGACCACGGAATTATGTCATCCTCTAACTTGAAATTTAATGCTCATGTAGCCAAATCTGTATCAATTCTTTTAGAATGCTACGGCTTATCAAGCTTTCCTGTGATGCATTTACCACTTGTTCATCTTATATGATTGTGCATGTCTTTAGTTAGAAGTAAATTAGAATATTTCTCTGCTGTGTAGTCAGCACATACGAAACAACTCAAAACGAAAATTAAACGAGTGTTTATAAATATATTTGTTTTAAAACTGGTTTTCAGTATAATGATAGTATTTCTCTCTCCAAATTTTAGAGATCGACATAAACTTTTTAAATGCATCTTTCTCACACTGTTTTGAATCCGGAATGTAGCACCTCATATATTTGATCAGAGATCAATTTGTCATCTCCATCCAGGAACTTAAGAAACAGGGATTATTTTCGTTCATCAAGAAGCCGAATAAATATAAAGAAATTTTCCAGCATACCAAGTTGATAACATATTGTAATGCCGTTTTGGCTGACAAGGATACTAATATGTTTATCTTCAAGAAGCTCGAAGTGTTTTAAATCTAAAGTACGTAATTTTCTTGATGAATCTTAATTTTCCACATTGTTCTTTTTAAGTATGATCAAGCTGTGATACATTTACTCTAATTTCATAGCCATCTTATAACAGATTTGAATTAGTGATGTATTTTGCTATTCTTGGACAAATGTTATACCCATCTTATAATTCACAGGTTACACTTAACTTACTCTAAAGTTACACTATCCATTCTATCACACTTACTATAATAATAATAATAATAATGAACTTTATTTTAACTCGATAGCCTCAATAGGACAATGTGCCTCTTTTCATGAGGGTCGAGGGCTAAAACAGATGAGAATAACAATACACGCTTAAAACTAAAGTGTTGAAACCTACTCGCAAAGTGTTGAAATAACCCTTCAAGTGTGTCCTATTACACACTGATAACCGTGCAATTATTAGACGATTTAGCACGGTTAAGAACTTTGTGACGTTTGAAATCTACACCCGTGATCTTGACACGCATAGGTGTGTGTGTGCGTGCGTTTAGGAAAAGGTGTATAGTGGGGGCATTTAAATGAATACACACCTTCATACTTGGAACACACCTCCAACCGGGGACGTCCCCGGTTTGACAAAGACTGGGAATCTCTTTCGCTGTCCGTTTTATGATGTTATATACACCACTAGAGTGTAAAACATAAATAAGGTCCCCATTTTGACTGGAGAAAACTCAAAGGGGTGTGTTGGAAATTAAAAACGAGTGTTTGCCCGAGTGTCCCCACTTTGGCGAAGTGGTTTACGGGTTTGGTTATTTCAAGTGCTGTGCAAATGTGATTTGGTATGAATGTGTCATGGAAATCCTGAGGCTACCCAGAACACAAATCAGTAAAATGTTTCTTAATCCTACCTGTCCGGGGGGTGGGGTGGGGGGGGGGCACCCCCCCTCTGTTGGTTTTTTGCTCCTATCTCCAGAACGACGAAAAACTGAGAGCTAAAACTTCGTGACTTTTCCGATTATCATATTGGGGTCATTTTGAGCCTATTTGCATGACCCCCCGAGCAGAGGATCATGGGTAAATTCAAAATGGCGGCCAGGTGGGGTATCAGAAAAGTGATTTTTTTCGTCATATTTTTTCAAAAATTTTGCTTTTCTGTGTGGAAAAGTGGGTAAAATATATTTTATTTCATATCAGACTATTATTTACTAATTTATCATGCAGTTTTTGCGAAGAAAAAGCAAAAATAAAAAATTCGAAAATTCTGACCAAATAATGGTCCAAAAATGCTCTTTTTGGAAATGACGTCACAGTGACGTCATTATGGCGGCCATCTTGGATTGTTTTGCATTTCCTGGTAGAGCTTGACCCACTGATATAGAGTGGTAAGTTTCAGCCCTCTAGCCTTAGCGATAGCGAAAATAAATAGGGGGGAGGGGCGCACTTTCCTCCCCAGGCTGCGGTACACCCCAAATCGCCCAGGCCAGATAGGGTTAAATAGCCAATAAATAAAGAAGTCCCCACTTGTATGGTTTCCTGTGGATGTCCCCACTGAGCACCTTTCGTAAACATGTGTCTAATTTGTTGCGGATATAGTCCATATGTACAGCAATCGTACAAAGCCTGCATGAAATGTCATATCCTGTCGCGATTTCAGATCATATTCCATCTTCAAACTTACGTTCCTCCCACCTCTCAAAATATCATTCCCCCAAATCGCCTTTTTTTCAACATACAGTTGATTAAATGCAAATAAACATGTCAAAAAATTTCGGCAATTATTGGGCCTGTTTTTGACCGTTAATTACTGAAATGCTGTGCAAGCCATTATCGTGAATAAATGAATTGCAGGTACGCTCTGAAAGATTATCGGTTGAAGTTCAATCCGGACTGTTCACTTCAGCAACAGGCATCGCGGAGCCCGGGAGGATCTGCTACTGGGGCTGAAGTCCCCCAATAATTTTAGCAGTAATTATGATGGTTTTCCGAAGAGAATGACAAATGTGATAACATAATCCTACTATTAGAATGCCCCAGAACGCAGGGCTTTGCATCTGTAAATTCAAAATATTCTAGGACTTACGTCTGCAGAAGTCTTATGAAGTTCTGAAAAAAGATATATACAAAAGCAGAACCTATTGCGTTTTAAAAAACGGGGAGAAAGTTGCTTCCGCTGGAGGTATCTTTACATATATCCCTCTACAAATATTGTTCAGTCAAAATATTCCGTCAAAATGCAACAGATTACACTGTTTACTAAATTCAAAATCCCAGGAGCGACTATATACCAGGAAAGTATAAGTTCCTTTTGAAAAACCTTTCTTCTTTTTCACTCCAGTCCAAGAAATACAGTTCTCGAAAGTCGAAAATATGTTGTCAAAATGCCCCAGAACGCAACATGTCACATTTAGATTTCAAAAATTTCCGGGGACCTCAACAGAAAAAGACATAAAACAACCAAAAATACGAGCAATAACTGAGTGTTGATTTGCGATTTTATTCATCGAAAATTGGCCAGAACTTGTCCCCTTCCGGGGTCTAGGCCGTCCCTGGACCCTCGCCCTGCCCCCCCCCCCCTCCCCCCTCCCCCCCACCGAATCGAAAAATGCTTTTGCTCTACCAGTACAATAATGTTCGCTTGTTTGTTTCCTTGTCACTATGTTTCTCTCGCTTATATGTCCTACTAAACCACTGGATTTTGGTTTTTAGAAGGCGCGTCGAACACGCAGTAAGGGTGGCGAATGTGTTTGTCTTATGTTACAGAATAATGCGGGACTGGGTAAAGTCCGGGAATGTCGGTGAAAACATATATATTTACATGTAGCCTGAAGTAACACGTATGAGTCACATGTTGACCGCGTCCCCTAATGAGGAAAATATCGATTGATATATAGATACCTCAAATATTTCCTCTGAATTTTACTTTAACCCTATCTGTCCAGGTCTGGTGGGGGCCATTTCGCCCTCCCACCCCTTTTAAATATTTTCCTTACCCCTTTCGCTGGGGGGTGAAACTTACCACACTATACTCTCGAGTCAAGCCCTACTAGAAAATGTAATGACACAGTGACGAGATGTTTAAAAATGCATTTTTGGTGAGATTTTTCGGTCAGATGTGTTTTCTTCACAAAAACTGGATGAAAATTTAAATAAATAAACTTAAAATAATCTTTTGATGTGAAATAAAATATCTTTTGTCCACTTTTCCTCGCAGAAAAGCAGAAATTTTGAAGGAAGATGACGAAAACATTACTTTTCTGATACCCTACATGGTTGCCATTTTGAATTTACTCATGATCATCAATCATGATAGGCTCAAAATGACCCCAATATGATAAGCTACGAAGTCACGGGGTGTCAGCTCTCAAGTTTTTGTCGTTCCACAGATAGATAGTTGAGTATTTCTCTAGTTTTAATATATATACATTTGTTTTGAATAATACAGTTGAATTAAAGCAAATACTCATATCAGAGGTTCTTGGTACAACAAGATTTGTCCTCGATTCTTGATCTTTTATGAGTCAGATCCGAGATGCATCATTCAGCCGTCGTCCACAAAACAATTCCGCGTCATTAGTTAAAATAACGTTTTTCTTTGACAGTTAGCATCAGTTTTAGATATGTACGAAACGAAAATTGGCAAAATAAAGGAATTTTTCTTTCCGGTAAGAGAGATGCGGCCTGAGAAGGTCTGTATTTGACAGTCAATTACTCGAATATTGTACAAGCCGTAATCATAGTATCTTCAATCGTCTCCGATGCTTGTAATTCGCTTTGAGAAAACAGTTGAGAACTTTCCAAATATTTGATTCTTCGTTAAGAAAGTAAATATATTCTCCTCTCGTCTATTTAACATCTTTTTATCCGATTTGTCTTCGCATTTGAATTAAAATAGCGCTGAACACGTATAAAGTAAACCGAAGAGAAAGAGATTGTCTGTGCAAATAGATTGACTTTCGTCTTTGTTAGTATGATCAAATTCTGGGTGTACGGTTAATATGAACCAGGAATGTTTGCGGATATCCTGGAAGTCAAACATCATCCAAGGAATATCTCCAGAGTCCAGTGCCGCATAAATGACATACTGAATCGATAATACTTGCCAGTTGTATCTGTAACATTTTCAGCCAGACATTACCGTCCAAATTACTGTCATTTAGTAGAAGCAATTCGGCATGTAACAGACAGCGTGGCACCGCTCCAAAGAAATTGCCAACAGAGCACAACTGTAATCGATTGGCAGCTGTGAGGTTTCAATTCGGAATCCACAATAAACGTCGAGATAATCGTCGAGATAATTGGTCAGTTTAACATGAGGTCACCATCCGACAGCAAGCTGACCTGAAACCAAAGACTCTCCATGCAGACAATGTCTTATTCCGAACATTGAGGTTTACTAAATTGTACATCTAACTCACATGCGAAATTTTGGCAAACATACATACAGCCAACATATTCTTGGCCACTGATCCTGAGAACGAGGCTTTGCACTCGTCGTAATCCTCAATTTTACACGCCTTTTAGCGAAATACGTAGGCAATTGTAAACCCAATACGAACCCCATTCTGGCAACCAATTTTCTTACAACAGAAATCCAAAATAGCACAGAAATATCGTATAACATGCAGTCATCCCGTATCACGTGTCACACAGGCAAATGATTGGATACCATAGGATATGGAATACTTAGACGCACGCGCCTATTACATGTAAAGGCTGGAGCTAGAGTACGAAAGTGGCAAGCTGTTGCGCTCGTGAAGATGATCAACGGTCAAATGAACGGTCCACATTATATGGTAATTTACCGAAACTTTGAGTTTGAAAGTTGAGAAAAATGGTCTTTAACCCTATCTGGCCTGGGCTTTTTGGGGCCTGTCCTGGCCTGTGAAGGGGGCGAAATGGCACCCCCCCCCCCCTCCCTAATTATTTTTCTTACCCCTTGAGCTAGGGGACTGAAACTTATTACACTATACCCTTGGGTCAAGCTCTACCAGAAAATGTAAAAAAATTCAAGATGATCGCTTTGATGACGTTACAGTGACGTCATTTTGAAAACGGCATTTTTTTATTTATGCAATTTCTCCGCAAAAACTGCATGATAAATTAGTAAATATTAATGTGATGTGAAATAAATAGTTTTTGCTCACTTTTCATTGCGAAAAAGCAGAAATTTTGACGAAATATGACAAAAACATCACTTTTCTGATACCCACGTGGCCGCCATCTTGAATTTGCTCATGATTCTCTGCTCGGGGGGTTATGCAAATGGGTTCAAGATGACCGCAATATGATATGCTATAAAGTCAAGGAGGTTCAGCACTCCATTTTTTGAAGTTCCGGAGATAGCGCAGAAAGTTGGTAGGGGCCATTTGCTCCCCCCCCCCCATCCAGGCCAGGTAGAGTTAAACCTGCAAATAGTGACTCGCTGGACACTTCCAGGCGTCACACATTATTATGCAAATAACCACGGTGACCCCCACTTGTTTTCAATAAGATGTTTAATCATTGACTGATTAACCATTATTGAACATTGTGACTCTTCAAAGCAAGTTAGAACGTGATCTGCCTTGATCTCAGACTTTCTACGTATTGTCTTCATAAACCTGCATGCTGTTGGTAGCCACTGGCGCTGACATTGGGGCGGCTTTGTCTATATTTTTTATTAATTTAAAGATCATAAGTGCTAGTCAGAATCACGTCGTCGAGCTATAGAGGTTTATGTGGCTTCATGTCCGTATGTATGAGATTCCCTCCTTGCTCTATTTGGACTACTTTAATCAAGGAAATAACTGCATGTCTAAGATACACGCTGAAAGAGCATCAGTGGTAGTTCAACTTTAGAATTCTGCAGCAGCAATAATGCAAAGGCATTTCCGTTTGTACATTCAGATATCTTGCGCGAATAAGTGATAAAATATCATATTTATCAAGCCAAGTCAAGCAGGTTTGCTGTATAACATTCTGATGGTCCAAAAATGCTTTACCGTCCAACTTTAATTGTGAGAACTCATGTGCCATGTTGGACGGGCCGAATGTGTAGATCGTGCCTTGCTCGGGTATTATCACTAATAATTGATCCATTTAAAATAATCGTCGGTCTTAATCGATAAGTGCTTCGGGTGGTGCCTGGATTTTCAACAAAATTGTACCGTCTTGTGGTTGTTTATTGGGAATAAATAAACGGATATCAGTCATAATGGGGCCATTTCGTCCGGGACTATCAGAAATGAGCTTGAGAAGAAAGCTTAATCAAGACTTCGTTTCAAGACAGTCATATCTAATTGGTTATGGTAACGCAAGAGATCTACTCCCCGGCTTCATGAGCAATAATTTAAGGAGAGATCTGAGCTGGTCAATTTTTTCCAACAGTTTCAGAAGGAATGATTTTATGTAGTTATAAATTGTGTTTCCGCTGTACAGTCTCGGAAACATAGTCTTTGTTCCCATGATTATGACGTTACATTTAAGCACAACTGAGGCTATACGGACAGAATGATGGAAACTGATTCACTATCCTTGTCGACAAATCAATGAAGGCTTACAAACCAGAGATTTATTTACTCCCGCTAATTGTGATCTTGGGCTTGCACATGTGAGTGCCCCGGGTATAAAATAGGATAGTAACCTGATCCGGCTCTCTTAATTCGCCGTCTACAACCCAGAAATGGTTGAAAGAGTGGTTGAGTGTGAACAAAGTGAAATAACATTGTTAGGTAGTCGACTGTAAAGATCCCGGCTGTAAACAAAAGCGAAAGACAATAATGATTGATACTATATTTCGCGAAGTCTCTGTTCCTTTGTTTCTTTGTAACTATGTTTCTTTGACATCTATAAATTACTCAACTGATGTATCAAGAAAGCGATTTATACCTCATCCCGAAGCTCTCATGAGCGGAGTATAGTGATAAACTTGAATTGTTTTAAGGGGAGTCGAACGCCTAGTTGGGACCGCGAATTTGTTTTGCCCTCCATATTATACATGTCGTTCAACAAATATACGCAGGTTCATTGTTTTGGTAGGCAATTCAAGCCGCATGACGCCGGGCATTACAGGTTAGTTTTTCTGGGTATTTTCCAGGTTCACCACATGTTGAGGCAATTACTCCATCAGACGTCCTCGATGCTCATCAATTAACATCAGATGAGTTATTTATTTGAACTGATCTGTCATGACAGCTCCCGAGCTAGCGTATCTAATTTCGCTAAAGCTGGTGCTATGGACCGTGTACTTAGCCACAATAAAAGCGCGGCTGAGATACTAAGGCTGCGTCCGAGAATCCACGGTATTCTTGGGTCTGAATGTGAGGTGCCGAGGGAAGCTTTCCTGTGGAGTCATATGGTTGCTCTTTAGACGCCAGACGTCTTCAATTTATATCGCTCCAATTTATCAGGTTAAATTCTTTTGTTCTTTTCGTCCCTATATATTGCTTATTCTTTCATATTCATACTTGGGTTTTCAATCGGTGCCCAATATGAGCTTTGTGAATCGACTAATCTATGTATCAGTACGTGATAATTTATCTTCAGCGAGAGATAATAAAACATCAAGCTGTTAGCGCGAAAGAAAGATACATGTTCCTCGTCTGCCGCATAAACAATACGGCGATCATCTGTCTAAGTGCTTTGGTTTTTTATTCGTTTATCACGATGAGTTGTAACGTCGTTTCGTCTTTTCACTCGTATGAAACTAATGCAATAAAACGATATTTCCCTACGTTTTCTTGATGTTATTGGTTAATTGAACACTCAAATTAATTGAGTTCGGTTTGATACAGCTGCGTTTAGATCTCTATTCCTCAGTCCTAACCTTCTTTCTAAGCTTAGCTCTTATGTACCCATTTAACTTTGCTGCCGCAATAACCGGTGTATACAATTGAACCTTTGGTAACAGTTTTAACCCTACACTTTACAGTGGACTATTATCCTTAAATACAGCTTCTACACCCACTCCTGATTATGTGGAAAATCACCGATATGATACAAAGGAACAATGTCGCTATCCTTAACGATTCTGGTTCAATGCATATAAAGTAAAAGTCCATAATTATTTTTGTTCTCTCTTAAGCCCTGGAACAGGCCACTGGACATTTATTCACGATGACCAAGATTTTACATTATCCTAACATGCTCACATGATCGAGGGGTTAGGATATTTTCAACATATATTTGGTATTTCTATATAAAAATATACATGTGATGTATTCATCCCACTCCATAATTCTCCTCGACCATTCCACTGGCACCACTTTCTTAATGCAATGACTTCCGTGCCGGAACCTGTATCACTTATGACAAATTTATTATTCCAAGGCTTCGTCTGACTTTTGAAAGAGAGGTCAGACATGTTGTCTCAAATCCATATTTTGAACAGCGTTTGAACCTTTCGAACAAATATTAGCATTCGCTAATATTGAAATGCAAATGACAGGTAATCAAATTACTAAGCGGTATATTTGAAGTGCAAAACATTCATGTCTGAGATATGTTGGGTGCGCATGCAGATAGACGACTCCAAGTTACGGTAGGTGATGAAATGAAGAATGCTACATACGAAGGAATTGCATTAACGGTGACAATGAATGGTTATCATTTCAATTAACCGTAAAACCGCTGACCAAACAAACACAATAGTACACGAGTTATTCCGGATAATATTTGCAAGGAATAGTAGATTCCGTCTAGGATTTTGTTGAGTGCGTCCATATTTGGACGTCAATTTATATAAACCAGAACTTACGGAATCCTGTGGTCTATCACAATGTTTTTGTTCTAATATTGGCGTTTTCCTCCAACCATTAGCTTCTAAATTTCATATGTTCGTGAATGTGTAGTTAAACATTTGGAGATGATATATAGCCGGAATCCTTCAAACGATGTCTTGTATATTACTAGCGAAAGGAAGGGTGGAAATGTGGGTACTACTTTTCCATACAATCAGTGTGACCCTGCTCGCAGCGCCAATAATTGAACTGGAGTGGGGCTGGGGTTTGAACCATCAGTCTCTAACTTACATGTCCAGAGCTCAACCTACTGAGCCAAAGGGAAATTCCCGCTGGCTAATATAGTACAGGCACAGGTGACCAATCTCAGTGTCGTTTCAGCCCGTGAAGAAGAAAGTCTTGTGCTTGACTACACTGTCGATTGAGGTCACTGAGGTCACTAGACGTGGCGGAGATAATATTCGCGTACGTGCTTCTCGTCCAGGACTGGTTATTTGCTAAAAGCTTAGACCTGTTACTATTGTATTGAAGTCGGAATTTTAGCCATTGCAGTCAATATTTAGTGAATTACTGGTCCTACTCCATTATTTATCTTAATTTATTTAGTTCAAGGTGCAGAGGGGAAATATAAATCCAAACTGACGGCGATCGCTATCCAATTTTTAGCATTTTTCTCTCTATGAGTGGAACTGAAAGGACAGTTCTATCATTTGCTGTCCACTGAAGGTCAATGGTAAAAAAACTAGCGAGTAATAAAGTGTCGGGGAATTGATTTTGTCTAAAATATTGATTATTAATATCATGAATATGACGAAAGATTTGCGAAAACACGATGAAGAGTTTTCTAATCACTCAAATACACCAGCCAAGAGAGTCCGTTATACACCCAAATCGCTTCCAAGAAGCTCTTAGCTTCAACAAACTTGACGGATAACCACTCAGAGAGAAGCAGTATTGATGTTCAACGGGGGGTTATTATACGTGTTTGTAATGATCGAGGCGGGATGAAACCGGGAATATTCATTACCTTTCATACTCATACAATACATCCATGCATTGTTTACTCATGATAGCACACATATAGAGATGAGGATTGCGTCCGATTTGAACTATATGGTTCTCGAACTACGCGCAACACAACATCCACGCCGTTGTCACATGCAATTCACAGAGGATTCATTGGCACGGGCATTGAATTTACTGTATCCAAATTGTTTGCACCATGGCGAGCACAAGTAATACTATGATTAAGTACGTATTGAACCTTGCTGATAGCCGATATATGTAACTGCATCATGTGTTGTCAAGTTAGTTTCTTAGACTTAGCAACTAGTGCGATGCAAATCATATGCCTGTAGAGCAGGGAATAACGATTTAATCTCCTGGTATGACATGGTACGTCGATATGTGAAAATCAAGTGTTAAGTCATATGATACAACCCTTACAATTGGCGGGTGGTTGGGTGGGTTCAGGTTCCCGTTGCTTCAATGCCTTTTGCTGAGAAGCAACAGGAACTTGATATTGTGATGTCTAGCACTGTAATATCACTTGTCTTCATTGCACCATGTAAGCGTCCTGTCTGTGTCTTGTGCGCTGTCCTCCGTGTTTTATAGGGTGGATGGAGGGTGTCTGGTTCCATGCTGCTTCAAGGATTTCTTCTTTGAAGTAGCAGGAACACAACTGGGCTGGGTGGTGCTTAGTTGATTCGTCGGGATATAGCTGAAATATTGCTGAAAGCGACGTTAAATTCTATTCACTCACTCACCCCCTTACAATTGAATCTAAAGGCACTGAAATGAGCACGTATATACTGTCACATATCAACAAGAAGAGTAGTGGGTCAACGATTGGAGAGAGATGTTGCTCGAAAAGTTACGAATGATGCTACTTCACGGAGATTCTGAAAAAGCTCTTCTGCATTTATTTTCGATAGGCTTAATAATAACAAAAGATAATTTCTTCAAACTGTTTAGTTATTTGCCCGTTTACGACCTATCTCCGTCCGTGTTTCCCTAATCGCGAAGCTAAACTTTAAAGTGCGAGAGAAATGTGAGGCGGACAATTCTTGGCCATACAGGAAACTACAGTTCAACCCTATCTGGCCTGGGCGATTTGGAGTGTACCGCAGCCTGGGGCGGGGGCGGAAAGTGCCCCCCCCCCCCTATATATTTTCGCTATCGCTAAGGCTAGAGGGCTGAAACTTACCACACTATATCTTTGGGTCAAGCTCAAAAAGAGCATTTTTGGACGAATTTCCGGTTAAAATTTTCGAATTTTTGATTTTTGTTTTTTTCTTCGCAAAAAGTGCATGATAAATTAGTAAATAATAATCTGATATGAAATGAAATAAGTTTTACCCGCTTTTCCGTACAGAAAAGCACAATTTTTGAAGAAATATGACGAGAACATCACTTTTTCTGGTACCCCACATGGCCGCCATTTTGAATTTACCCATGATCCTCTGCTCGTGAGGTTATGCATATAGGCTCAAAATGACCCCAATATGATAACCTATAACGTCAGGAAGTTTCAGCTCTCTGTTTTTTGGCGTTCCGGAGATATCGCAGAAAGTTTGATAGGGCAGCATTTTGCCCCCACCCCCCCAGGCCTGGTAGGTTTGATGGGGGAAGGGAGGGGAAGAGGGGGAACAAATCAAGGGTCGCGTTGAATCAATATGCTGAATTTTTGAAGAAATATGGCAAAAACATCACTTTTTTGTTACCCCCACATGGCCGCCATTTTGAATTCACCCATGATCCTCTGCTCGGGGGTCATGCTAATAGGCTCAAAATGATCCCAATATGATAATCGGAAAAGTCACGGAGTTTCAGCTCTCAATGTTTTGTCGTTCCGGAGATACGAGCAGAAAACCAACGGGGGGGGAGGGGGGCGGCGGAAAGTGCCCTTCGCCTCCCCCCCCCCCCGGCCAGGTAGGGTTAATTATTGGTCATTAAATATGTCTGTACCAGTTGACACAATAATGTTGGCTTGTAGTGAACCAATCAGTTTCGTAGTGCAGTGAGCGCATCATCAGCAACTGATTTCTCCAGAATTTGATATCAGACTGTCCGGTAAAAACAGCGTTCTAAAGATCGAGATTATTTTAACGAATACAGTTAAGTCTGTTTCCCACAATACTCAGATACCGGTCCCAAGAAAATGTCACAAAGCCCATTTCACATGCCGAATCGGAACCTCGTAACTCCGGGAACAGCTAGAGCAGTTCTCGGTAGTGCTGCGGAACCGTGTAAGCGAAGTTCCCGATGACGACTCTGTCATGTTGTGTTAACTCAAACCAGGAATGTTTGATAATATCCTGAAAGTCAAACAATATCCATACGTCCTCATAAAGTTGTCCACTTCCCCATATAAACGTCAAACTAAAAACATAATGCATGCCAACTGTATCTTTTGCATTTTGCAGTCAGAAGAATACCGTCGGAATTATTGTCATTTCGTAGTAGCAATTTGGCATGTGACAGACAATCTAGTCTAGCTCAATTCCAAGAACTTTTCAACAGAGTACAACAACTCAGCTCGAAATTCATGAATGTTTAACATCCATCTTACAGTTAATTGGTCAGTTTAACATTTCATTCCGAATTGACAGCAACTTGGTCAATACATTGACACATTGATAATGTTAATGTCTTTAGAATTTGAAACTTATCAGTGAAAACCTCTTTTGATTTCAAATTGTTGACATTTTACCTCATGCTATTCTCCAGAGAACGTATATTACAATAATCACCGGAACCTTCCTATCATATTAATCCTATTTTTAGACTGTCCTATTTCAAAAAGAGGATGGAAGACCATCTATAAAGTTAGAACGATTGCAAACATATTCTTGCAGTTGTTTGGCTGAGTAATTCGGTAAGTATATGTTTTGGGATAAACCTCTTCGGATATATTGGAGTAAATCGAGCTTCGATTTGGACGTTTGTGTGAATTACAAGCGTCTAGTCTGTCATTCATAATTAAGCCGTCGTCATTAAAGAATATCCGCGTCTATAATCCAAAGACCTATTCCATATTCCATATAACAGTATTAGCACCAAATTCAAAAGGACAATCATAGTATACATAAACATAGGCTAGTTTCCTGCAATGAATGATCGTCTGTTTTCTTTTATTATTGCTCTAGATGTTTCAAACGTATTTCTTTGTTTTGGGGATATAATTGCCCAACTCATCACAGCAATGACAGAACATGACAGGAATCACTGTTGATCATTGGGTAGAATGATGTCAGACTATCGACTTGTACATGTGGGGTAATAGGGCTTTATGCCAGTACCCCGTTATTTTCCCCATGCCATGCTATTTTTTTATGTTGTTGTGAAAGAGTACTGATACAAACCAGTATAGTTCGTTATTAGTTGATACGATTACACATAATCGCCAGACTATTCATCAATCGAGCATGGCTACAGACAGTGTCAGGATTTTCCACACATGTACCAATTATATACCGTTTATGCAAGAGATCTTTTCCAGACAGTCGTCGCTAATTGCTCAGTTTAACGCATTTTACGTAGAATACATAGACTGTGCGGGAACGTATCATGCTTATATCAGTAAATTCAGAATAGCTACCATGACAGATCATCTGAAATTCTCGTTTTTCACAATCCATCTTCAATTTGTGGCTAAAGTGTTCCACGTTCTGAAACGGATGTCAGTGCATTAAGGATGCTATGTGGAGATAAACTACAGACTGGCGCCAGAATAACGGTCATTAAGATATATCGTATCATTTCGATATAAGAATACAAGCGTTTCATCCACAACATTCAATAGCCAACGCTCCTCCATGAAAAATATCCGCGTCCATAATAGCAAGACCTAATTCATAAGACTGTAATATATAGACATACATTGTAAGCTAGTTTCTTGTGAGAGAAAAGCGGTCAGCAGTGCCCAATGATTCCGGCAAAACACCATGACGTCTCTATCATCAAATCTGTTTCACTTATCAAGATATATGTTTTTCGAATGATTTATTAAGTTGTTTTATGGAGTCAGGCATTGATTGTGGCTTAATACGGACATCATGAAGATCTTATATTGCACAATATTCATACGGCTTCTAGTTAAGATGTAATAGACACAAACACCGTCAACTATCTTGCACACCAAAGCTGAGGAATTAAGATTCTGTAGCGATTCATCTGATACTCTTCTTATCACTGGGATGATCTTCGAGGAAGGGTGTTATACATATGGTTTGCTTTCATATTGCCTTATCGTATATTGCTGCCACTTAAAATAGGATAATGAAACGCATATCCACGTCACTGTACTAAATTGCAAATTCAGTGATCACATCTGATTGAACTGACTCATAGTTTCGGTGTTATAGAGATATATTTCAAGATATATTTCAGATATATCCCCGACAGATATGGACATCGTATCATGTCTGGGAAAGTTTGCTTAGGGAATATTCATTCTGATTTTAAAGAAATAGGGTGTGGTGTTCCTCAAGTGTCGATACTTGGACCTCTGCTTTTCCTAATTTTTATAAACGACCTCCCTCTTCATGTTAAAAAATGTATCATAGATTTGTTTGCAGATGATACAACTGTGTCCACATCTGCTAAAAACTTAGACATTGTTGAAAATGTGTTAAATGAAGAGAGTGATGTTATCCACCAGTGGTGCGAAGATAATGAAATGGCCATTAACCTTGTTAAAACAAAGTGTATGAAGGTAGGGTCTTGTCAAAATTTAGCTAAACGTGGTAGGCCATTAAATGTAGATATAAATGGAACATCTATTGAAAATGTATCTGAGGCTAAGTTACTGGGAGTTATTATAGACGAAAAGCTCTCCTGGCATTCACACATCCGAAGTCAATGCAAAAAAATATCATCCAAGCTTGCTCTGTTAAAAAGAAGTAAGAAGTATTTGCCATTGGCTGCACGAGTTCTGTATTATAATGCTTATGTTTTACCACTAATTGATTATTGTTGTTCCATATGGGGCTCTGCTTCCAGAGAGTCACTCGACTGTATCCTACGTCTCCAGAAATATGCAGCAAGAATAATACTAGATGCAAACTATAGTACCCCAAGCCATGAACTTTTCAGGTCATTGAAATGGATGACCATTTATGAAAGGATAAAGTTCCATAAATCAATCTTGATGTTTAAATGTTTGAATGACTTAGCACCTGAATATTTGTCTCAAAATTTCATTTCAACTGCCTCTGTACTTCAAAAACAATTACGTTCTACATCATCAAAAAATCTGATTATACCCAAACCCAGGACCGAATCTTTCAAGCGCTCACTTCAATATTCTGGCGTGACTCTCTGGAACCAGTTGCCCCTAAATATTAAACTGTCAAATAATTTAAATATTTTCAAGAGACGAATGGAAACTTGGATTTTTTCCAATGTATGATTCCGCCATTGCTCATAGAGTGTGTCTCTAATAGTTGTTCACATGACAGAACTGTTCGGTCTTATTATTTTGTTTATATTGTAAGTCTGTGTGCATGTTGTGTGTGAGTGTGGACTTCGTCGAGGGTTTCAAGGAAGATTGGTACTTGTACCAAATGATTTCACCTCGTTAAATAAAGTATTATTATTATTATTATTATTATTATCATCTAGGAATATTTGGAAGACAACCATATTTCAGCAATGACACTTATGGGGGTTCTGAAATAAAATCGATTGCTCCGATGCAAGTCTACTATCATGTGCGATTACTTCGGTCTCCACGCCGCTTGGAAGTAGCCAGAAGAGTCAACCGTCTGACCTACGAGACATGGTACATGTACAGGGCAACAGATTAATTGTTTTCTGGACGATTCTCGAGAAATATCCGTTAAATCTTTCAATATCTGTTATTTGTTTCTGTATTTGTTTCGGGACTACTATCGGACTAACTGTCAAATTATATCTATCACAGCAGGCCCGGTCTCTTTGTCTAATACCATAAAGAGTTTCATTCTGCCACTGTTGCGAGGAAAAATTCATCTAGTTTCAAGAATTCTGGGAGGATACCAGGTCGTCTATTGCATCCCTACTCCCACATCCATGAATGTGAACTTCGGAGATTTAATCTTTCACAGCTCATGATCGATATTCTGGAATAGAAAGTCTTGGAATTAGAACGTCTCATTTTGAATTGTCCCGAGCAATAATGCAGTTATACCGGAAACGTACAACACGCGAAACGGTTTCGAATAATATCTCGCTTTGATAACAGAGAGATCGAGAGGGATAGAGACACGCGCAAGTCGAAGCAATGCTCCTATTATCACTCGATCCCAAATAGGTATACAACGAAAGTGCTGGTTAAACTACAATGTTTGAATGTGAAAACATAACGGGGGATGGAGACGACAGCTTAGATATCTTTGGATTCTTCGGAACCGAAAATCACAAGCAAGTAGGACCGCTTCCCGGTTATTCTCTTATTAGGCACCTGGGACCTAATGGGACTCGGAATACAAAGTATAATTTACATTTGAGTTAAAAAGGCCTGTTGAACAATTTTTGTTTAATCAATTTGTCACAGAAATGTCCAAGAAACTGCTCTATTTCCTCAATTTAATACCGCTCAAGTCGGTGCTAGGGCCATGAGGTCATGTCATTCAAGATGACCACATGAACAGCTAAAACCAAATGTGGCTGGAATACGAATCATCACAAGAATCACTTTTGGTTCTTATGATGTTTTTAGAAATATGCAGTCAGTATATTTGTCTCTCGGGTAATGACATGTCAGTATCCGGCATCGTTTTGCACCACTCTTTTTTAATGTTATATTTAATTGGGGCTGGTTTAATCTGCGATGCTCATACCAAAAATCTTTTGTGGGCTGCATTGCCGATTCATGCTTGAGTATTCTTACAGGTTTTCTCATCGCTTTGGAAGAAATAATTTGACAGTATGCTGAAAAATTCCATAGAAATTTTTCACTGAAAAAGTGTCCAATAACTGGGAGTAAACTTTCCTTCTTATACCGTGTACGGACCCAAAAAAAACATCACAAGAACTAAAAGTGATCCCTGTGATGATTTGTATCTCAGCCACGCTTTTATTGTAGATGTTCATGTGGACATATTGAGTGACATGACCACACGGCCGCAAGCACCGGCTTGAGCGATAGTAGACACAAATATTTCAGGGTGATGATATAATAGCCCACAACCACCATTTACTTCTGACGCGATGCTTTATATTTTAACTGAAATCTATGTTAGAGAAAACAATGAGTCTTGTCAATAGTTCTTGTTGGGTGTTTTATTGTATTTATCGATTTTTTTTTATCCAGAATATTCGACCAAAACTACCATTTCGAGATATTGCATATTTACCAGACTGAACATTATATATCAGAAGCTCAATTTTACTCGCTCGGTGTCTATTCAGCTCGATTTGTCGGCTGTATATTTATAAGATATATTTATAAGTAAATGTTTTTCTGCCGAACATGTTTTCCTCGTGGACAACAATTGAAGAAATGGGTATGTTTTTATCTGTTGTGCCACACAAGTCATTGTGTGGGCTGACCATACATTCTGCAACAGTATTGGCCAGAGGTCGATTCAATATTGTCAATGCATGCATCTATCTATGATCAGGTATGACCGATGTTATATTCGAGGGCTTTGTCTGGCATTTAACATGTTAGGGATGTCCCGCTCTCTAAATTAAGGGTTGAAAAGGTCGTTTTTGCTCAATAACTTTTGATTCCTTCTTAACCGTTACTCCAAAACTTTAGTCGCATACATATTTCTGTTGCTCCATGTCCTAAAATTAATTTGCCATTTGACGAACCAGTCAATGTTATTTCAATAGCGTGACAGACATTTGGCCTATTATTATGCAAATTAGATAGATGACAATTTATTTTTTACTACCATTTGATGGGGATATATGTCCATTTTGTAAACTGATTTACTGGGCAAAAACGACCTTTAACCTCCATTTTAGAGAGCGAGATCGCCCTAACCTGTTGAACTGAATTTTTAAGATTGCCTCGAACAAATGTGTTGAACAACTTTCCGATTAATTGAAGCGATTCTGGTGAGGCGATATTCGTATGTGTAAACTGATTGTTATATGTATTCAAGACTTGAAAGCTTTTTAAACATCGTATTTCTTTATAAGTAGTCGTGAATTGATAATGAACATAACATAATTGTGGATGTTGGATGCCGATGTGACTCACTGTATAAGTAATCAGTTAAATTGTCATCAGTATTTCAAGTTGCCATTATGCAGTATTGACACGGTATTGCTGCTAATTTAAGGAAGGTACGCCATGGTATACTATATCGTAAAAGTTATACTTAGTCATTATTTCGAAGATGACTTGATTCATATTGTGAGCTAGATATTTGCAACATACGATCTCACCATGGTATGGCATGAGCGGCGACATTGCCGGGAATAGTATAATGACACCCATACGTCGAGAGTTTCCGAGGAAGTTTCAAAAGAAAACCGGGGTGGGAGAGGGTGGGAGGGGCTACACGAAAGGTGTAATATATATGCATATTTTATTCCCAGGAAACCACGACAATATTTCATGAAAGTAAAGAGACTAAGAGGATCCTATATAACTTGATCATGGGAGGAAAATCCCAACTCGTCAGATAAAACTACATCCGAACCGAGCCGCCGGCCGATGTGAGGTTGGGATGTATTTTTCTTCTCTAGAGTGGGAATTATCATCCCATGATCGAGTTAATATGGGATTCTTTTTCTCATATAATTTAAATCATTACTTTAATCAGTATTTCAGTAAAAATAGCAACGACACACTGAGAGAAACGTTACTGGAGCGGATCATACCTGCAGCTCGTATCAAGCGTCGTAACTGGCCACCTTATGAAAGACGTTAGCGGCCACTCTGGCAATATCTGTTTCCGAAGTGGTATGAAAACCTGTAATTTATCAGATTTCTCGAGTCTGTTCTCCGCCGGATGAAGGCCGAACAGAATACGGTAAAGTACCAGATATCGCTCCGTGATAATGGAGACACACGATTCGAAAGCCATCTTATGGATGGCGAAGTGTACGCATATGGTTCGACTTCTCGCCTTTTTGCCACAAAGCAAAGACGCGAGGGCGAGAAGTCGAGAAAGATCTCGACTTCTCGCCTCGCAATCTCGACTTCTCGACTCGACTTCTCGCCTCGCGTTCTCGACTTCTCGCCACGACTTCTCGATAGCTCGCCTCGCGTTCTCGACTTCTCGCCTCGAGTTCTCGACTTCTCGTGTCAGCACAATACAGGGCGAGTATGCGAGAAGGCGAGTGGCCGCTACCGTCTTCCATACCACCTGCCTCGCACGCGCTCGAACCCACATACGTCTGTGATGCATAGCTTATCCCAGCACGTTATCCCGCATAGGTTTTACAGAGAATTATATGGGAATAAATAGAGTGCCATTTATCCGGAGGTTCCTTTATGAGTTTTTATGTCACTGATAGGAAAACATGTGTCCCCTTAAAGCTGTCGTTCGTCTGTGATTTACCCGTGGTATATGAGATCGCCCTTGGTGCCATCGAACGGCCCTAACATAGAATCTCGTGATGTTCATTGTATGATCATGTTCAAAGTGTTGGAGCGAAAAACGTTCTTAATAGAAAAGTTTACGCAAATAGTACTATATACATCAAACCAATAAAGCAGGTTTGCTGTTTAATTTTTTTGATGGCACAAAAATACTTTATCTTTCAGCTTTAATTGTGAGAGCAGATATGTCCGTTTGCACGGGCCGATTGTTTAGTTCCTGCCTTGTTCGGTTATTATCGCTAATATGTGATTGAATTACAAATAATCGTCGGTCTCGATCGATAACTGCTTTTGACACTGCCGGAAAAACATTATGGTTATATATTGGTTATAGGCTATTACACGTGGTTATATACCGGCTGTAAATGAACGTGTATGAGTCACAGCGGGGCTATTTTGTCCCGGACTATCAGCAATGACCTGCAGAGTGTAGCTTCGACAAAACGTTTCACAGAGTCATACCTAATTGATACATTTAAAACAAGGAAGCGACTGTCTGGATTTTCAGCAAAGTTTCACCGTCTTGTGGTTATTTAGTGAGAGTAATTAATGAACGTGTATCAGTCACAATGGGGCCATTTTGTTCGGTAAGACAAGAAGGTAGTTTCGTCAAGACTTCGTTTCCAGACTGTCATATCTAATTGATTGATTTAACACAAAGACGCGGCTGGCCGAGAAAATTGCCAATGTTTTAAGGAGAAGTCTGCTCTGGTCCTCTTTTGATAATGATATATCTAGTTATCAACTGTGTTTCACAGTTGCCTGGCCTGTGAGATATTGGATGATGAATATCTACATATATTTCCAATAAATTATGAAAATTATTATTTTTTTCAAATCGATTTTTTTGTATATTTTTCTAAATGTTTTCCTCTTTCATCTTGACTCAAATAAAGTCATTCCCTTTGATGTCATGCCGAGTTACTACAGTTTTAATTTTCTACCATACCCTGACCTCAAAGACATAGAAAACATTTCGGAATAGAACCTCTCAATACGGTCGTTTGAAAAGGTTCTCATCAAGGAAAGAAAGCCTACCTTTCCAAACGCCATCCGTTTGTTACTTCCCAAGTGGACCAACCTTCGGAATATATACGCTTTGAATATCTAAATCCTCCCTTAAGGAAAGAAATTCATTCTTCGCGCCAAAAAAACGACTTTTCATGTTTTAGCCACGTCGCTGGGCAATGTATGTTCCATCAACACTGTATGTGCCGGGCTATACAATATGATCCGCGACGATTGGTCGAAATTATCTCCATTAGTTTGCTCACTATTTTTAACCGAATGTCCAATCTGGAATTTCATTGGTCGGCTCTCCCGTCCCGGGTGACAGGAGTTGTAAAACGACCGAGTCACGGAGAATGTGCGTATTATGTCAGGGGCAGGTAATCCAGTGGACGGGAAGTGACTATGGAGGATAATTCGACCTATCGTCGCGGATGTTGGTGCAGTGTTGGCGGAACAAATATTGCCCAGCGACGTGACTAAAACTTGAAAAATCCGGGTTTTGGCGCGAAGAATGAATTTATTTCCTCAATGGAAGATTTAGATATTCAAAGCGTATTTATTCCGAAGGTTGGTCCAATTGGGAGGTGATAAACGGATGGTGTTTGGAAAGGTAGAGTTTCCTTCGTTCATGAGAAACTTTTCAAACGACCGTGTTAAGCGGTTCTATTTCGAACTTGTCTTTTTCCTATGTCATAGAGGTCAGGTATGGTAGAAAATTAAAACTGTATTAACTCGGCTTGACCACAAAGGGAATGACTTTATTTGAGTCAAGATAAAAAAGAAAAACGTTCAGAAAATTTTTTTTATTTGAACAAATAATTACTTTTCATAATTTATTGAAAATATACGCAGACATCTACCATCCAATATCACACAGGCCGGGCAACTGTGCTGTGTTTGGATGTGTTAAGTCTCAGCCACCATTGTCCTTGTTTTCATGAATATCTGAGACAATTAAGGGTATACGGACACTGTGGCATATTTTCTGATGTACTACCCTTATATCTAATGTTGTATCGATCACAGACAAAATCAATGGGACCGGAGCGCAGAAGACGGAGATTTATTTACTCACGCTATTTGTGATTTTGAGCATATATATGTGTGTGCCTCGGGAATGCAATAGGATACTTAATAACCTGATCTGGCTCTCTTAATATTCCATTTGCAACCCAGAAAGGGTAATAAAAGAGTGATCCAGTGGAATTAGCATCGTTTACAAAATTTTCAAGTTGCACTCGCCGCCTGTACACAACCGGTAAAACAATAATGATTGATACTATAAGTTCGGAATGTTTTCATTCGTTAGTTTGTTTCTTTGTCACTCTGTTTCTTGACTTCTATGCAGTGCTAACCGTCGGACGTGAAATGCGAGTTATGCCCCGTTAGGAACTGCTCTCTCTGAGAGGAGTATGTTTTTTTCTTTATCTTGGATTTTTAGAACGGGTCTTAAACGCCCATTAGGGTCACGACCGTCCTTATTTCCTGTGTTACAGTGTAAGGCGGGATAGACTAGTCGGTGAATGACATGCCATATACATGTAGGCCGAAGTAATATACGCACGACTAAGAAAAATCCTAGGCTATCCTCGGTTGCTTTGTGTCCGTGGATGTCCGTGCATGTCTGTTCGAAGCGATAACTTCCTAACGCTTTGTTGGATTCTTCCGAAATTCGGAATACGCATTCCTTGCGACAAGACGCCAGTCCCTATTGCATTTCAGCAACATCTGCCTGAAGGTGGCGCCACTGGTTCTTGCTTCTTTGTGTCCGTGGATGTCCGTGTACGTCCGTGCATGTCTGTTCGAAGCGATAACTTCCTAACGCTTTGTTGGATTCTTCCGAAATTCGGAATACGCATTCCTTGCGACAAGACGCCAGTCCGTATTGCATTTCAGCAACATCTGCCTGAAGGTGGCGCCACTGGTTCTTGCTTCTTTGTGTCCGTGTACGTCCGTGCATGTCTGTTGGAAGCGATAACTTCCTAACGCTTTGTTGGATTCTTCCAAAATTCGGAGTACACATTCCTTGCGACAAGACGTCAGTCTGTATTGCATTTCAGCAACATCTGCCTGAAGGTGGCGCCACTGGTTCTTGCTTCTTTGTGTTCGTGAACGTCCGTGCATGTCTGTTGGAAGCGATAACTTCCCAACGCTTAGTTGGATTCTTCCGAAATTCGGAATACGCATTCCTTGCGACAAGACGCCAGTCTGTATTGCAACATCTGCCTGAAGGTGGCGCCACTGGTTCTTGCTTCTTTGTGTCCGTGCATGTCTGTTGGAAGTGATAACTTCCCAATGCTTTGTTGGATTCTTTCGAAATTCGGAATACGCATTCCTTGCGACAAGACGCCAGTCCGTATTGCATTTCAGCAACATCTGCCTGAAGGTGGCGCCACTGGTTCTTGATTCTTTGTGTCCGTGGATGTCCGTGTACGTCCGTGCATGTCTGTTCGAAGCGATAACTTCTTAACGCTTTGTTGGATTCTTCCGAAATTTGGCATACGCATTCCTTGCGACAAGACGCCAGTGCGAATTGCATTTCAGCAACATCTGCCTAAAGGTGGCGCCACTGGGTCAAAATGGATCTTGGTTCATTGTGTCCGGGGATGTCAGTTTGAATTCTTTACAAGCGATAACTTCCATATGCTTTGTCGCATTCTCACAAAATTCGGCATGTACATTTACGCATTCCTTGCGACAAGACATTGGCTCAGCCGCTGCTATTGCATTTCAGCAACATCTGCCTGAAGGTGTTGCCACTGGATCTCGTTTCTTCATGTCCATTCCTGTTCGTGGATGTCTTTGCAAGCGATGTTCTTTGCAAGCGATAACTGCCAAATGCTTTGTTGGATTCTCCAGAAATTCAGCATACGCATTCCTTGCGACAAGACGCCAGTCGCCGATTTCAGCAACATCTGCCTTGGTGGCGCCACTGAGTTTCTCTTCTTCTTGTCCGTTCCAGTTAAAATGGGTCTTCAATTTTGCTATGAAATCAATCTATTCCACATCATATGATTTACCCTGAAGCTTTTGCATGAACCATTTTTTATTTCAGAAGTATAATATGAAATAACTGGCGGGGAATCCCCGCAGTACTGAACGCCTGGTTTTTGAATTTCGTGTCATCTTAAACGCAGGAAAACATTTCCTTCAATTTTACTATCAATAATTGCATTTCACATCATATGATTTACCCTAAAGCTTCTGCACGAACCATTTGTATCCACACATGTAACTTACTATATTAATTACAACTGAGTTCCTAAAGTTTGGGTGCACACTGTGCATATGATCAATTTCCTGAATTGAACTGAATTCATCCTTGCTGGTCTTCAGACTGACAAATGATGGCATGCAGTTGTCAGTGCGGTTATTCATGTACAGAGAGCTTTCTATGACTTTGATGTCGGAACACCACCACTACCCTCAAGGAGAGCATGTCCCCACCCCAAGGGTGCCGAGCCACACCCTCTATCTCCCAAACTAGCCCTCGCCCGACCTTCATATATTTTGTTTGAACATATATATCTCCAATACATCTCGGCAGAAAGTTGAAATTTGTGTGTAGTCTGCAATATTGGTATAATTCTGCCACCCGTCAATGGATTTCAACCCCAAAAGGCTTCAATTTATCAGGCACAGACCCATGTTTTACCCCTCGGCCAATTTTGGCCATGGGGTATTGTCATCGTCTTGTACGTCCGTCTGTCTGTTCGTGAGCGAGATAGCCGGAAAACCATTCCGCTGATGAATGCCAAATTTGGTATGCTTATTTACCTAGTCAAGGACCAGAAGCCTGTTGAATTGGGACCTGGTTGGGTGGAAACCTTGGCGGCCATCTTCAATTTTATGCAAAATGAATTTGATATACATCATCGATACATCAAGCAACTTTCAAAGAATTACCAAACAGGCTTTTCTGATTAGCTGGAAACCCTGGAGGCCATCTTTAATTTATACGAAATCGAGAATGATACATATCTCGGTTACCATTCAATTGTTTTATATGAAAGTTGGTATACATCATCGATATATCCAGATACTTTGAATCGGGACCTGATTGACCGAAAACCTTGGTGGCCATCTTTAATTTATGCAAAATCATTAATGATCTCTATCTCTGATTCCGTTGAAGTGCTCAATGTGAAATTTGGTATGCCTCATTGATGCATCAAGAGACTTACGTTGAATGACAGATCTGGTTTCTCTGATTGGGCGAAAATCTTGGCGGCCATTTTAATTTATTCAAAATCTTTAATGATGTTTATCTCTGACCATTCCTCTGAGTGGCGGGAAGGATGGGCAGCCATCTTTAACTTATGCAAAATCATTAAGGATTTCTATCTCTGACACTGTTCAAATGCTCAATATAAAATTTGGTATACATTATCGATGCATCAAGAGATTTGTGGAATGAAAACCGGTTTCTTTGATTGGATGGAAACCTTAGGGGTCATTTCTAATTGCAAAATTTTTGATAATCTGTACATTTGTTACTTGACTGCTTGGTGTTCCTGACATCTTAGTTCAAATTGAATACATTATGAATGGCTGGTGGCCAGAGCCGAGGGGTTTTCAAATGAACAGCTTCGTATTGTATAGGTAAGTGGGCCCATTGTCTGTAGATCTTGCTTGGAATTGGTTTTCATGCCAATCCGCCTCTGGGTCGCGCCACCTGGGGGGACAAGTTAAAATTGCATCTCCAGACAATAACTTTTGAAAACCTTCAGGATTCTTTCAAATTTGGTGTGTGGGTACCTTGCCTCAAGATCGTGAGAATATTTTTCGTGTTGATTCGTATACAGGGGGCACCACCTGAAAGCTAAGTAAAGTGTTTCCAGACAATAACTTTTGAAAACCTTGACGGATTCATTTCAAATTTGGTGTGTAGGTACCTCACCTCAATTTCTCGTTTGGCATTGTTTTTCATGCTGATCCACATATAGGTGGTGCCACCTGGGGGCCAATTTTAAATTATATTTCCGGACAATAACTTTTTAAACCTTGACTGAATTTTTTCTAAGTTTGGTATATGAATACATGTACCTTACCTGAAGGTTTCGCTTGGGATTGTTTTTCTTGTCGATCAGACCATAGTTGGTGCCACCGGTAGGCCAAGTTAACATTTTCTATATCCAATGTCAAGGAATCTTGCCTCAAGTTCTCAGTTGGGATTATTGTTTATGCCTATCTGCCAATACATGGCGCTAACCTGTGGACCAAGGTAAAATTGCATTTCCGGACAGTAACTGGTATGTTGGTACCTTCCCTCAAGGTATCCTATGTGGCCATGTTAATGATGTTTTTCCTAAGTTTTATGTTTTTACTTTCTTCACAAATAATGAATGTTTCCTTTACTATAAAGAGGCAAAAGGGATGCGTTCTCGATCGTATTCGATTGACTGTATCTAGTTTCTTCAATATTTGGCATATATGCATTCCTTGTGACAAGATGTTGATTGGTATTGTGTTTCAGAAAGATCTTCCTGAAGGTGGCGCCACTAGGGTTCTTTCCGTTATTTTGTGCTGCAACTTTGAACCGCTTTGAAATGTCACTCGAAATTTGGTTTCTGGGCAATAACGTGAGAGCTGCTCATCGAGTTCTTGGACCCAAATTAGGAATGCATATACATTGTACCTTGCTTGGGATCCACTTCTGCTTAGAAGGTGATGCCACCTGATGACAAAATCTGGAATTTGTTTTTGGCCAATAACTTGAGAACTGCATGCATTCTTCTCAAATTTAGCATGCATGTACCATGCCAGGAGATGTTGCATGGGATTGCCTTTCACTCATTTGCACTTACAGGTGGTGCCACCTGGTGGCAAAATCCCAAATTTGTCTTCAGGTAATAATATGACATAAGATGTCACTTGAGATTGCGCTTTGCTCACTTGCGCCTACAGGTAGCACCACGTCCTCATGTCAAAATCTAAATTTGATTTCGTTCATCGGATTTAGGCATGCATATACATTGTACCTTACTTGGGATCCACTTCTGCTTAGAAGGTGATGCCACCTGATGACAAAATCTGGAATTTGTTTTTGGCCAATAACTTGAGAACTGCATGCATTCTTCTCAAATTTAGCATGCATGTACCATGCCAGGAGATGCTGCATGGGATTGCCTTTCACTCATTTGCACTTACAGGTGGTGCCACCTGGTGGCAAAATCCCAAATTTGTCTTCGGGTAATAATATGACATAAGATGTCACTTGAGATTGCGCTTTGCTCACTTGCGCCTACAGGTAGCACCACGTCCTCATGTCAAAATCTAAATTTGATTTCGTTCATCGGATTCTTCTCCAATTTGGTATGCAGATACCATGCCAGAATATGACCCCTGGGTTGTAGTTCGCCTTCTTCTGCATAGGCCTACTGGTGTCGACACCTGGTGGACAAATCTGAAAATTGTTCTGGCAATAACGGATTCTTCTCAATTTGGTATTTATATGCTCAAAGATGTCGCTTGGGATTGTGTTTGTGCCTATAAATCTAAATTTGGTTTCCGGGCAATAACTTGAAGACCCCTCGTCAGATTCTTCCCAAAGTTGGTATGCTGATACATGTACCTAGACTGTAGAACTCTGTTAAATCAGGATATTTATAATTTACTGACAGTGTCGGCGTACTGTTCCAGCTGTCCCCCTTAAGTGGTTGGTCATTCGACCCCGCCATTTTAAACTAATATGAGCATTTTCATTGGATCACTATTTATAGGAGCCACCCCAATCTTCATACACAACAACGTGACTGTCTCAGTTGACTGATGACATAGCACGGCCTCATTTTTGATTTCAAAATCTGCCGTCTAACTGAGAAAATGTTGCTGCATCAGTCGATCATTGGCCCTCCGTAGAAGGGTGCAATACTATGGGCTAATACATGTACCATGCCATGAGATGATGCTTGGGATTGCATTTCGCCCACTGCACCTACAGGTGGCAACACCTGGTGGCAAATTTAAAATTTGGTTTCCGGGCAATAGGTTGAGGATGCCTTCAGCTTCTTGTCAAATTTGGTTTGCAGATAATGCCTTGAGATGTCACTTGGGGTTGCTTCTCGGTTACATAATTTCCATGCTTCACTGCATGGGAACTATATTATAGAAGCAATCAACTTTCAGTCAACCGTTCTGATTTGATCTTAAAACTTGGGAAGGCAGAGAGACCCTTCCACATCCACCGCCTATGAAGCAGCAGTTGCCTCCCTCATGTATATCCCCTGAGGCCAACAATGCTAAAAAATATTGCTGCCATTTCGGCGGGGGACCCAGCATCCTCTGGCTGCTTGTAATCTTTCTTTGCAGGACACTTTTCCTACCAACGAAGAAAACGTTCAATATATTACATCAGTGAATAAATATCTATCAATTTGCAGGCTTGCTAAGATAAAGTTGTGAACGCTAAGCCGGATATATGAAGATATAGGCTGCAATTCTTCTAGAGGGCTGGCGCCAAAGGTTTTTCATAATGCCTTTAATACACCCAATTATTTTTGAAAATCTGAAGTTTCCATAACTGATTGTGAAATTGGTTAGATGAAAGGCCTGCTCCTTTCAGAAACATTTAGGGGGTAATTGTCCTATCCGTGAGAACGGGATCTTCGATAGTCTAAATATTGTTTAGCAAATATAGGACAGAGGAAATGAAGTTTACGGATAGGGATACATAAATAGTTGTGGCGTCGAGCGTCTTCGTGATCTAAACGCGGCTGTGAATAGGTAGTCAATCACAATATCACTGCCTTGTTTGTTCAGTGATTTCCCTTGTGGCCACAGAAATGGCTAGTGTCCGACACATCCAGCATATTATTAACTTGTGCCTTCATTTCAGACAAGTCATTTCATTATCTAACTAAAATGCTTTCCCTCGGACTAAACAATAGACCTAAGCTTTCATAAATTGCTCTGGCAAATGATTCTTTGATTGAAGAAAAGATGCAAACCTACCTAAGCGCTATGCTTGCGCCCAAGTAGAGTTTCAATATTATTTTTTGGACGACGGCTGAATATGGAATGTCGGGTCTGATGTCAATATAGTTAACGTTTTGCTACGTGTCTATAAAAGTTGTATTGAAGGGATCTATTAGCCGAAAGTTGCAGAGAACAAGGGTATAGTGCGGACACGGGTGAGAGCAATTGAACAAGTTGTATCTTTCGACTCGATGTTTCGTCACTGTATGTTGCCCATTTGAACTTGTATTTGAAAACCGACGTTGTTTTATATTCATAGTGGAATCATTTCTTCAGAACACATTATGATAATTTCCAGCTTTATTCAGCTGGAACTGACAATCGTTCCCCGCTATAGATATTCTATTCATGTGTCGAGACAAATGTCTTCTGATAAAATCTATACGATCTGAAACAATTCAGAATTATAAATGGTATAATAATTTCCAAAGTACCCAAGGATTATGCAGCTATCCGGCTACTGAACATCTGCCTGGAGTTTTGTCGCCCGAGCCCAGGAATAACTCTGTGATCAAGCCTTTTTGGCTTTGTGAAACGGCTAACCTATGTACTAAAACTCGACAATCAATCTCCGGTGAACGATGACAAAACCCCAACGCCTGAGCACGAAGGGAAAGATATTCTGAACAATACCGTCTTCTGTCGAACGAGCCAAGTTCATCTTTCTAACTTCGTTTATTTTTCATTCGTTTTCTTATAACACGTTGTAGCGTCGTTTCATCTTATCGCCTTAAACGACTGAAAAAAAGATAATTCGTTACGTTACTCAGTTATTGATTAATTGAATATTCAAGTGAATTGAATTCGGTTTAATATCGACACCATGCATATGATCCTTTCAAATTAATGTCGAGGCTATGCATATGATCCTTTCAACTATACTTGCAGGATCATGTCCATAGTGTCGACATTAAACCGAAGTCAGTTCACCAGTCCTAACCTTCTGTGTATGCATAGCTCTTGCATTCCATATTAACTTTGTTTTCACAATATATAATTAGTCTATATAAATAATGTATAGCTCCCATTGGTAATAGTATTAACCCTATGCACTTTACAATAATTGATGTAATTACAGCTTCTGCGTCCGCTCTTGATTATGTGGAAGAAGAAATAATTTCGCTATCCGTAAAGGTGCCATTATAGTTCCATGCATATAAACTGCCACTCCATAATTCTCCTCGATCATTAGACTGGCACCACTTTCGACTTGACTTCCTTAATGTACTGACTTCCGTTCCGGAGCCTGGATCTCTTATGACAAATTTATTATTCCAGGGCTTTGTTTGGCTTTGAAAGGCAGCTCAAAATCGCCGTATTCTCGGGTCTGAATGTGAGATGACGAGGGAGACATATGGTTGCTTTTTAGTCGTCAGACGTCAGTTTATTCCACCTCTTGCATATCGCTTCAGTGTATATGGTAGGATTCTGCTGGTGGACTGTTAGTTCCCGAGGCCCGCCCTCTTTACTTGTCATTCGACAAATATATGTAGGTTTATTGTTTTGGTGAGAAATTCAAGCCGTACGACGTCGGGCATTGCAGGTTAGATTTTCTGGGTAATCTTGCTTGCATTTACAATGTTTACCTCATGCTGAGGCGTTTATTCCATCAGGCTTCCTCGATGCTCATCCAATAACATCAGATGAGTTATTTGTTTGAGCTGTCATCACAGCTCCCCACTTCGAGATTCCACCGTATTCTCGGGTCTGAATGTGAGGCAGCTTTCCTGTAGAATCATATGATTGCTTTATAGCCGGACTTTAAGGTTGCTATAGTTGCCAGATTTATCAATTATAAATTTTATATAAACTTTCCCACATAAAATGTGCGTAAAATAACCATTGAGCACGCCTATGAAAACATTATTTCTTCAATCTTCCCCTGTGCAAACTCTATTTATTTTGCCTGTTTTGTTGTTTCGCACAAATTTGAAATATTTTCAAATATTCACCGCCAAGTAAACGATCATGTTCGGAATTATAATTAAATATTAAATATCATTTCAATCGAAATACAAGCGTCTAGTCCGTCATTTAATATTCAACCGTCGTCCATTAAAAAAATTCCGCGTCCATAAACCAAAGATCTAATTCATATAACAGCATTATCACCAAATTCAAGAAGAAAAAAATCATAGTATACATACAAATGCAAGATATCCAACTTTTGGAATGGTAGACAATTCCAAGTTCGGCTAGGTACAACCATATCTGATCATTTCGACCAAGATCAGGGTGTCTCACAGGACAATATTTTGTCTACTACTCTGTTTAGTATCAAGATCAACAACCTGGCGGCAGTTTTGAATAAATCAATTCATGGTTCCCTCTTTGTAGACGATTTCAACATTTCGTTCAGTGGGAAAAGTATACCCAATATTGAGAGAAAATTACAACTTTGTCGTAATAAAATTCAGAAATGGTGTGTGAAAAATGGCTTCAAATTCTCCAGAGTTAAGACAACTTGTATACACTTTTGCAAAAAATATTTCCAGCACAAAGATCCAGTACTTACATTAGATGGAACTCAGATCAAAGTGGTAAAAAAGGTCAAATTCTTAGGAATATTGTTTGACCACCAACTAACATTCCAATCGCATATGAATTGCTTGAAAGCTAAGTGCACGGAAGCCTTTGGTTTGTTAAAGGTGTTGGGGAGGAGATCGATCACTTGTTCGTTCCAAACTTGATTATGGCTCTATTGTTACAACGGTGCAAGCAAGTCAAACTTGGCAAAGCTAGATCCTATTCTCCACCAAGGACTAAGACTTTGCCTTGGAGCGTTCAGAACATCCCCTAAAGAAAGCTTATATGTCGAGGCAGATGAATTTCCTTTCGAACTTCGTAGAATTAAACTATCACTGCAATATATCACAAAATGGCGATCAAATCACACGAATCCTGCATATAACTGTGTTTTCAAACCTCAGTTCGCGGATCTCTATTTAAAGAAACCCTCCATTATTCCGCCTCTTGGAATGCGTATGAAATCACACATTGTAGCAGCTGGTATTAGGCTTAGTCAAGTTTTAACTAATAAGCTCTTACGAATTCCACCATGGCAGTTGGCTCAACCAGAAGTGGATATTACACTAACGAAATATAAAAAGGCAAACACGAGCCATCTCTTGTATACACAAGAATTTGATCTGCTGAGAGAAAACTACAGATCACATCAGACTATTTATACACATGGTTCTAAAGAGGGTGAGAGAGTATCATGTGCTACTATCTGTAGTTCCAAAACAAAAACCTGTCAACTATCAGATAAAAGTTCGATATTCACTGCAGAAGCAAAAGCTATATTGTTAGCTTTGGAAGATATTGGGTCCACAAGAAGGGAAAAATATGTCATATTTTCAGATTCACTGCCATGTCTTCAAGCGATTAAAAGTGGAACTTCGACTCATCCCATTATCTTGAATATTCTGCAATTATATGACTGTAGATTTGATCGACAGATTTATATTGTGTTTTGTTGGTTGCCTAGTCACGTTGGCATCAAAGGTAATACTGGGGCTGATAGAATGGCTAAGGCAGCCCTAGATGATGAGGTCGATCCTGTGGGGATTCCATATAGCGATTCCAGGCCCTCTATCTGTGCTTATGTGAGACAGCTGTTTCAATCTTTATGGGATGCTGTGAATAATAACAAACTTCATGAATTCAAAAAAACTGTAGGCTATACTCATCTGAACAGCCAGAAACGTTTCGATCAAGCCATGATCAGGCGATGTAGAATCGGTCATACACGACTAACTCAAGAATGTTTACTAAAAAAAAAGAGCCGTCCCAAGGTGTATTCCCTGCCACGAAGTTCTCACGGTGAAACATACCCTTGTCGACTGCATAGATTTTAAGATTGTAAGGGATGCTTTTTATCGGGCGACTACTTTGGAAGATCTTTTTAGTCGGGTGAGGGAGGACTGCATCTTGGATTATTTGAGAGAAATCGGTTTGTTGCATAAGTTTTAATGTATGTTTTAATGTGTTGGATTACTAAGTTATTGGATTGAGTACTTAGAATTTTGTTTAATCGTCGCTATATAGCTGAAATATTGCTGAACGCAACATTAAACCTTAATTCTCTCTATCTGTCTCCCTTTCTTAATCCATATAATTTTCATTGCAAAGTCGTTATCTAGAATATGACATATCTTTCACGCTTTGATTGTGGCTGTTCATATGAACTCTATGAGCATCTTAAAATACATGGGTTCATACGGCCCCTAGCCCACTGAACTAAACACAAGTTACGAAACGTAACGCCATATATCTTGCACGCTACGCTAGTACTTTGCTATCTGATTCATCGTGCGATATATATCGCCAAATTTTCACTGGACGCGCTTGTTGCATGGTATAGCCCTGTTTTAAGATTCTACAATAATATACAGATATTTTCTACTTGTTATGGAGCCGAACAATTTCACCACATGAATGCTCAGTGTAGTTCCCCTCATGCTTAATGGAAACTAAAATCTGCCATAAATACAGATATATGTTTTTTCACTTTACTTTACAAATGGATCAATTAAACGCATCATACAAAGGCGGTGGGAAAAGATACTGGAGTACTGACAAGAACTCATATGACCCAATAATAACTACTCACAAAGCAACATCCATGCCCTTGTTACATACAGTTCAGAGGCGAATTTTCGCACGGAAGCTGAATTGTAACCACAGAAGTGAGAAAATGTGATGGGCATCGAAAATCCATGTGACTGAAGGTGTAGTGAACCTTGAATGTTGAGAATAGAATCTTATGTACCTATAGACAAAGATATTAAATTATTTCCTTGGATAGAAGAGTTCTCCCAGCAAATACATCGGTGCAAATTATATGCTTTAACATGGTCGAATGAACTATAGTCCTTGTATTTGAGAGTTAAACACCGTTTCACTGACAACCAATTTATTCGTTAAAAAATTCAATTGTAATCTGGTACCTGAAACACATGGATAAAATATTTGAGTTCATTTCACACCTTTTCAATGTACGTCTTTTTGGTGACAAGACGCAGATACGGTGTAAATTTGATCAGCATATACCTAGTTATTCTGAAGATATGGAAGCTACAAGAAATTAATAAGAATGGACCTAATTTGATCGGTTGACCTGGAAAGTAGATCGAAATGAGTCGGTGTCACTCATATTTGACAATCTTCCGAATAGACGCAAACATCTTGTGAATTTCCCCACCACGATGGCATGTTATTTCCTACTGATATTGTTATGCGCAGATGTTTACGTGTAAAGATACGGAATAGATCGTCATAAGCTGATCCGATTACGCATAACCGTCTGACCGCTGATCAGTCGACCATTCCCCCAGAGAGTGTCAAGCATTTTCACACAATATCATCTCCTACGTTGTGGCTGTATATTGGAAGTAACTAAAGATGTATCAATTACCGGATACCATTTTTGGCTTGAGAATATTAGTCTGCAAGTCTTCGTGTCTAGACAGTAGTCCTTAATTGCTCAATTTAACGCAATGAACGAGCTGCTCAGGTTCAGAACCAGAACTTTAAGCAGAATTTTCATAAACTTGCTTATATCAGTAAATTCAAAACAGCTAACTTGATACCACCTTTAATTCGGCGTAAAGAATTCAGGGTTCTGAACGGATGTCAGTATATCAAGGATGCTATGTCGAGATTGAATACAGACTGGTGTCATACCGAGAAAATTCACTTGCACTAAGCCGACTGTGTGTCCGCCAGCGGTCGCTGTTCAGCATATAAGAGCTTTCGGCCAATCAGAGACAACGGTAGATGTGCAGCCAACCGTGTTTGCACCAAACATAGCTGAATTTCGCTCACTTTCAAAAGTGTTCTGTCGTAATTTCTCATCATTTATGAACAAAGATAATTACATAGAATTTTCAAGTAAACCTATATCTTTCTGATGAGGGATGAATAAATGTTTCATTGGTTATGCAAGTGAGTTGAAAAAGAATCTTTTTTTTTACTTATTCCGTCGATCAAGATGTTTTTCTATACATCTAAACTGAGGGAGGCATTCGCTGCACTACAACCTTTTAAATCAAATTTTGACGTAATCATAAAGTATATCAATTTACATCATAGGGAAGGTGATATATTATAGAAAGTTGGTAGATGCAAATATATTTCAGGAAACATATATTTATTTAGATATAGCTGTTTATATTCGGCCATGCTACCTCCAGTCATAGTAAAATTTGAAAGGATGACGAGCCGTGAGCTGCAGTGTGCGCGCCTGCACATCACACCTGTGCCGTTTTTTTTGCACATGCAGAGTACTGGTCATTAACGCTATCTGGTCAGGGCGATTTAGGGTGTAACGCAGTCTGGGGAAGAGCGGAAGTGCCCCCTATATATATTCGCTAACACTAAGGCTAGAGTGTGAAACTTATTACACTATATCTTTGAGTCAAGCTATACTAGAAATTTTTTTTAAAAAACAAGATGGCCGCTTTTATGACATCACAATGACGTTATTTTCAAAAAAGGCATTTTTTAGACGATTTTTCGAATTTTTTGTTTATGTGTTCTCTTTGCAAAAACTGCATGATAAACTAGTATTTGATTACTTTTGCTTACTTTTCATAGCAGAAAAGCAGGAATTTTGAAGAAAAAATCCGAAAACATCACTTTTCTGGTATCCCACATGGACGCCAATATTTGAATATTGATGCTAATTAAGCGGTGATACATATATCCACTTTACTAAATTGCTGAGGCTATGATTGATTAGCTATCACATCGGAATTGAACTCACCCATATTCACGAAGACATTTATATATATCTCAGATCCATTCTCAAGGAGGTGTGGACAACGTATAATCTCGGACATTGCTGAGAATATCACGAAGAAGGTCGTATTTCAGGAGTATTTCTTAATGGTGTCAGCAAGAAAATCGATTGTTGCGAAGCAGGTCTTCTTTCACGTTCAATTACGTCGGTCTCCTCCACACTTGAAAATCGTCAAAAAAGGCAAACGGGTCACGATGCAGAGCAACAGATTGATTGCTTTGTGAGTGGTTCTCGAGCAATCTGCGTTATATCTGCAATAATAAGGCTGCTCTGCATTTGTTCCAGGACTGCTGTTGGAGATATTGCTGTCAAAAGTTATCTATAGCTGCTTGTCCTGTCTCCTCCTCAATCCCATTGTTGCAAGAACGAAGTCATCTAGGTTCAAGAATCTTCAGAGATTCGTATATCGTCTATGGCATGTCCGTTAATGTGAACGATTTTAATCTTTCTCCAAGTTTTGGAAATAAAAGGCTTTGGCTTATGACGGCCCGTCTTCAATTGTCCCACGCCATACATCAACAGTATGGAACGTTCACCCTATGAACATGATGAAATGGCCTCCAATATCAACTGGTTTGTGGTGGACATTGGACAAACGAAAGAGAGAGAGAGAGAGAGAGAGAGAGAGGAGAGAGGCAGAGAGAGGGAGAGAGTAGCATAGAGATGCTATACCTTTGTCTAATTTTGATCATTAATAGAATAAAATATATAAAGGGAGAGAAAAGTAGTGTGTTAGTGGATTCTGAATTTCTCTCAAAGTGTATGCATCCACGCAACACTTAAATCCCAGACTTTGCCATAAACACTATATTCATAAAGAGCTCTGTTCAAAACATTAAGGTGCGCGATTGGCTTATATTCTCTCGCATCTATTTAGAATCTAATTAGCAAAGCTGCTAATTTGCAGATATTTTCTAGGATACTTCGCTATTTAGAACGAGATGCTAATTATACAATATATTCTGTTTCCCCCAGACAAATCTACCGACCGCAATATCCCCCCTCAACACGTAAATATTGAATGAGAATTTTTTCCACTACCAGATTATGCAGCAGAGTAAACTTGCTGAATGATCGACAATGTTCGAGTCCCTCACACGAGGTACATCAACTGATTCGGGTGAGTGAGAATATCGTTCGACATGTCCGTGACGTCAATGACAAGTTATACCCCAGTGAGGTCGCCGATACTTTTTAAAGCGGATAACACTCATCTTCCATGGTCCAAATTCAACATAACCTGTGACGTAACATGACGTCAAACAAAGCTTCACACAAGCACATTACATTCTTCACAGTTTGCTCATACTGAGAATGTCGGCGTTTTCCGTTTCGAATTACACGAATGATTTGCATAAAATGTAGACTATAGACATATGTGCGAAGCTGGGACTTGGAGCTCTTGTTCCTCAGAAAGAAACAATATATTGTCTAATTAGCACTTTGATAATCGCATCTAAATTGCATCGATTCGCATCTCGTGGATACTTAATATATTGTCTATTTAGCGTAGATTCGCAGATTCAATTTTACACGCCGGCTTCACAATATATTGTCTAAATAGCACTCTGATAATTGAATTTAAATTGCACAGATTCCCACGCCGCCCAAACTTAATTAAAAGTAGATTGGTATATCATTTCCATGTAATTTCTTTTATGTTCACGATCCACCGAATTCACAATGGCGGGGTCCCGTTCGGAGTTTTCAGCTGTTTCCCGGAAGGAAACAATATATTGTCTAATTAGCAATTTAATATATTGTCTATTTAGCGTAGATTCGCATGGTGATTTTATCTCGTCGCCATCACAATATCTTTGCCATATAGCACTTCGATAATTGCAGGTGATTCCACCCAGACGAGACTAAAGTTATTTAGAGTACATTCGCAGATCATTTGGTCTACATTCCAGCGCTACCGAGTTTTCAGAGCAGAGCAAATATATTGTCAAATTAGCATATATTCAAGGATATTTCGTAATATTCAAAGTCACGTTTTTTCTGTGTACGACCAAACTGGTGGAGGTTTTGGCAATTTGGTGAATGGTCGAACACCAAGGGAAGTCCCTATCAGCGACCACTCAATATGCCGAACAGCCATTCAAATGACTTGACCAGTTTAAACATAACGTCCGCAGAATTATCTTTTTTTCTCTGGTATATCATCAAACAGAGAAATGCGTCTTTCGACAAGAAATAAAGGATATGCGACCATGAGCGAACATATCAGTTGCAGCGGGGTTTTGTTTTACCGAGTTTTTTCTATCGAAACCCAAATTATATGAGTGTCGGCCTAATAAACTATGCTTTGAATATTTTCATGCCAGGTTTTATCTTTCTTTCTACATTGTCGATAGCACATACAATATATTATCCTATTTCATTTTCTGGGAATAAAGAAAAAGGACGAAACAAACATTCCTAGTCTCCCCTCAAGTGACAGATCTCCAGTAAGAAGTCGAATATATAACGAATCCGCGACATTTCGGCATGCAACATTTCGGCACAAAGTGAAGAGTACGGCATTGCGACACGCGACATTTCACATTTCAAAGTCGCGTGCCGAAATGTCGCTTTACCGAAATGTCGCATGCAGGAATATCGCGCGACGAGATGTCCTGATACCGTATATAACACAAGGCTATTTTATGGATAACAACTTTTGTATCCTGTACACAATATTTTTGTATGTATCACTGTAAATCGACAAGAGTGTTTCATTACAAGTAACAACACCATTTTAGTGACTCGTCAAGCTGAAGTGAACATACTTGTGAACAACATACGGCCGTTCTGATTCTTCGGTGAAGCAGCTTCTTGTGTTAACAATCTCGATGGGCCCCAATACCACCCATTGAAGATACAAAGAGACGAGTATAGCGCCACTACCGGAGGAAGAAAATGTCAATGCGAATGATGTGTGATAAATCATACAAGATATAAGAATGTAGCATTAGTTATAGCATGGAGCAAATATTATGGTTAAACACTATACCAGGTAGAGTCCAGGTTTTTAGCTTTCGTGATTAGCGCCCTTTATTAGTATTGTTCTTATGGTAACAATATGCCTTTTCTAGGTTCAGCAATCAATGGTGAAGCATTGTTGTCATGAACGACATTGCCATTACCATTTCTGTAAGTCCGAAAGGCTGTTAGCGCTTCAACAGCTGTTCGCGATAGCGCTTCAAGTTTCAAAACCACCCCTTGGATGCACTCACAGATGAATATAGTTATTTTTCAAGGAGATAATTCCTAAAATGCTGCACGGAATATCATCAAATTATTGTCATCCTTTTATCATTTGAACGCAACCCATAGTGTCAAATACCATTTGGTTCTCACGAGAACTGTTCACATGATGATTTTATAGTGATTATAAAAATATGGCATTTCTAGGTTCAACAAAGAAAGGATATTCACATTCAATTTAGTTGTTAAGGATTTACTGCTGCATAGATAATATTGTTGTTATATTAACAACATATCATTTCTGGGTTTAACAATGGAGAATGAAGCATGATCGATAAGGTTAAACCGCTTTGCGAATATATATGTTAAATAGGAAATATATTAAGTCTTCTTGAATTGCGAATATATGCAATTTACATGACATTATCAATGCTCTAATTAGACATTATATTGCGTCCAATCCAACAAAAAGGTGTACGAATAAAATGTATTTGCGAATCTACGCTAAATAGAAAATATATTAATTCTCATGGAAGTGCGAATGAGATTATCAGAACTGCTAATTAGACAATATATTGCTTCTGGTCGAAAGTCACCGAGATAAAATCGATTTGCGAATCTACGCTAAATAGACACTATATTAACTCTCACTGAAGTGCGAATCTATGCAATTTAGATGAGATTATGAAAGTGCTAATTAGACAATATATTGCTTCCCCTGCAGTCTCGCCGAGGTAAAACACATTTGCGAATCTACGCTAAATAGACAATATATTAACTCTCCCTGAAGTGCGAATCTATGCAATTTAGATGAGATTATCAAAGTGCTAATTAGACAATATATTGTCTTCTCTGAAATCTCGACGAGGTAAATCATATTTGCGAATCTACGCTAAATAGACAATATATTAACTCTCCCTGAAGTGCGAATTTATGCAATTTAGATAAGATTATCAAAGTGCTAATTAGACAATATATTGCTTCCCCTGCAGTCTCGCCGAGGTAAAACAGATTTGCGAATCTACGCTAAATAGACAATATATTAACTCTCCATGAAGTGCGAATCTATGCAATTTAGATGAGATGATCAAAGTGCTAATTAGACAATATATTGTCTTCTCTGTCATCTCGACGAGGTAAACACATTTGCGAATCTACGCTAAATAGACAATATATTAACTCTCCGTGAAGTGCGAATCTATGCAATTTAGATGAGATTATCAAAGTGCTAATTAGACAATATATTGCCTCCCCTGCAGTCTATCCGAGGTAAAACAGATTTGCGAATCTACGCTAAATATACAATATATTAACTTTCCCTGAAGTGCGAATCTATGCAATTTAGATGAGATTATCGAAGTGCTAATTAGGCAATATATTGTCTTCCGTGCAATCTCTACGAGGTAAACACATTTGCGAATCTACGCTAAATAGACAATATATTAACTCTCCCTGAACTGCGAATCTATGCAATTTAGATGAGATTATCAAAGTGCTAATTAGACAATATATTGTATTCTCTGCCATCTCGACGAGGTAAACACATTTGCGAATCTACGCTAAATAGACAATATATTAACTCTCCATGAAGAGCGAATCTATGCAATTTAGATGAGATTATCAGTGCTAATTCGACAATATATTGCCTCTCCTGTAGTCTCCCCGAGGTAAAACAGATTTGCGAATCTACGCTAAATAGACAATATATTAACTTTCCCTGAAGTGCGAATCTATGCAATTTAGATGAGATTATCAAAGTGCTAATTAGACAATATATTGTCTTCTCTGCAATCTCGCCGAGGTAAAACACATTTGCGAATCTACGCCAAATAAACAATATATTAACTCTCTCTGAAGTGCGAATCTATGCAATTTAGATGAGATTATCAAAGTGCTAATTAGACAATATATTGTTTTCTTTGCAATCTCGCCGAGGTCAAACACATTTGCGAATCTACGCTAAATAGACAATATATTAACTTTCCCTGAAGTGCGAATCTATGCAATTTAGATGAGATTATCAAAGTGCTAATTAGACAATATATTGTCTTCTCTGCAATCTCGGCGAGGTGAAACACATTTGCGAATCTGCGCTAAATAGACAATATATTAACTCTCCGTGAAGTGCGAATGTATGCAATGTAGATGAGATTATCAAAGTGCTAATTAGACAATATATTGTCTTCTCTGCAATCTCGACGAGGTAAAACAGATTTGCGAATCTATGCTAAATAGAAAATATATTAACTCTCCATGAAGTGCGAATCTATGCAATTTAGATGAGATTATCAAAGTGCTAATTAGACAATATATTGTCTTCTCTGCAATCTCGCCCAGGTAAAACACATTTGCGAATCTACGCTAAATAGACAATATATTAACTTTCCTTGAAGTGCGAATCTATGCAATTTAGATGAAATTATCAAAGTGCTAATTAGACAATACATTGTCTTCTCTGTCATCTCGACGAGGTAAACACATTTGCGAATCTACGCTAAATAGACAATATATTAACTTTCCCTGAAGTGCGAATCTATGCAATTTAGATGAGATTATCAAAGTGCTAATTAGACAATATATTGTCTTCTCTGCAATCTCGACGAAGTAAAACAGATTTGCGAATCTACGCTATATATACAATATATTAACTTTCCCTGAAGTGCGAATCTATGCAATTTAGATGAGATTATCAAAGTGCTAATTAGACAATATATTGTCTTCTCTGCAATCTCGCCCAGGTAAAACACATTTGCGAATCTACGCTAAATAGACAATATATTAACTTTCCTTGAAGTGCGAATCTATGCAATTTAGATGAGATTATCAAAGTGCTAATTAGACAATATATTGCCTCCCCTGCAGTCTCGTCGAGGTAAAACAGATTTGCGAATCTACGCTAAATAGACAATATATTAACTCTCCATGAAGTGCGAATCTATGCAATTTAGATGAGATTATCAAAGTGCTAATTAGACAATATATTGTCTTCTCTGCCATCTCAACGAGGTAAACACATTTGCGAATCTACGCTAAATAGACAATATATTAACTCTCCGTGAAGGGCGAACCTATGTAATTTAGATGAGATTATCAAAGTGCTAATTAGACAATGTATTGCCTCCCCTGTAGTCTCCCCGAAGTAAAACAGATTTGCGAATCTACGCTAAATAGACAATATATTAACTTTCCCTGAAGTGCGAATCTATGCAATTTAGATGAGATTATCAAAGTGCTAATTAGACAATATATTGTCTTTTCTGCAATCTCGCCCAGGTAAAACACATTTGCGAATCTACGCTAAATAGACAATATATTAACTTTCCTTGAAGTGCGAATCTATGCAATTTAGATGAGATGATCAAAATGCTAATTAGACAATATATTGTCTTCTCTGCCATCTCGACGAGGTAAACACATTTGCGAATCTACGCTAAATAGACAATATATTAACTTTCCCTGAAGTACGAATCTATGCAATTTAGATGAGATTATCGAAGTGCTAATTAGACAATATATTGTCTCCCCTGCAGTCTCCCCGAGGTAAAACAGATTTGCGAATCTACGCTAAATAGACAATATATTAACTCTCCTTGAAAGGCGAATCTATGTAATTTAGATGAGATCATCAAAGTGCTAATTAGACAATATATTGCCTCCCCTGCAGTCTCCCCGAGGTAAAACAGATTTACGAATCTACGCTAAATAGACAATATATTAACTTTCTCTGAAGTGCGAATCTATGCAATTTAGATGAGAATATCAAAGTGCTAATTAGGCAATATATTGTCTTCTCGGAAATCTCGCCGAAGTTGAACACATTTGCGAATCTACGCTAAATAGACAATATATTAACTCTTCATGATGTGCGAATCTATTCAATTTAGATGAGATTATCAAAGTGCTAATTAGACAATATATTGTCTCCCCTGCAGTCTCCCCGAGGTAAAACACATTTGCGAATCTACGCTAACTAGACAATATATTAACTTTCCCTGAAGTGCGAATCTATGCAATTTAGATGAGATTATCAAAGTGCTAATTAGACAAGATATTGTCTTCTCTGCCATCTCAACGAGGTAAACACATTTGCGAATCTACGCTAAATAGACAATATATTAACTCTCCGTGAAGGGCGAACGTATGTAATTTAGATGAGATTATCAAAGTGCTAATTAGACAATATATTGCCTCCCCTGTAGTCTCCCCGAGGTAAAACAGATTTGCGAATCTACGCTAAATAGACAATATATTAACTTTCCCTGAAGTGCGAATCTATGCAATTTAGATGAGATTATCAAAGTGCTAATTAGACAATATATTGTCTTCTCTGCAATCTCGCTCAGGTAAAACACATTTGCGAATCTACGCTAAATAGACAATATATTAACTTTCCTTGAAGTGCGAATCTATGCAATTTAGATGAGATGATCAAAGTGCTAATTAGACAATATATTGCCTTCTCTGCAATCTCGACGAGGTAAACACATTTGCGAATCTACGCTAACTAGACAATATATTAACTTTCCCTGAAGTGCGAATATATGCAATTTAGATGAGATTATCAAAGTGCTAATTAGACAAGATATTGTCTTCTCTGCCATCTCAACGAGGTAAACACATTTGCGAATCTACGCTAAATAGACAATATATTAACTCTCCTTGAAAGGCGAATCTATGTAATTTAGATGAGATCATCAAAGTGCTAATTAGACAATATATTGCCTCCCCTGCAGTCTCCCCGAGGTAAAACAGATTTACGAATCTACGCTAAATAGACAATATATTAACTTTCTCTGAAGTGCGAATCTATGCAATTTAGAGAGAATATCAAAGTGCTAATTAGGCAATATATTGTCTTCTCGGAAATCTCGCCGAAGTTAAACACATTTGCGAATCTACGCTAAATAGACAATATATTAACTTTCCCTGAAGTGCGAATCTATGCAATTTAGATGAGATTATCAAAGTGCTAATTAGACAATATATTGTCTTCTCTGCAATCTCAACGAGGTAAACACATTTGCGAATCTACGCTAAATAGACAATATATTAACTCTCCTTGAAAGGCGAATCTATGTAATTTAGATGAGATCATCAAAGTGCTAATTAGACAATATATTGCCTCCCCTGCAGTCTCCCCGAGGTAAAACAGATTTACGAATCTACGCTAAATAGACAATATATTAACTTTCTCTGAAGTGCGAATCTATGCAATTTAGATGAGAATATCAAAGTGCTAATTAGGCAATATATTGTCTTCTCGGAAATCTCGCCGAAGTTAAACACATTTGCGAATCTACGCTAAATAGACAATATATTAACTTTCCCTGAAGTGCGAATCTATGCAATTTAGATGAGATTATCAAAGTGCTAATTAGACAATATATGGTGTTCTTTGCAATCTCGAAGAGGTAAACACATTTGCGAATCTACGCTAAATAGACAATATATTAACTTTCCCTGAAGTGCGAATCTATGCAATTTAGATGAGATTATCAAAGTGCTAATTAGACAATGAAATCTCACCGAAATTAAACACATTTGCGAATCTACGCTAAATAGACAATATATTAACTCTTCATGAAGTGCGAATCCATGCAATTTAGATGAGATTATCAAAATGCTAATTACACAATATATTGTCTTCTCTGAAATCTCGCCGAAGTTAAACACATTTGCGAATCTACGCTAAATAGACAATATATTAACTCTTCATGATGTGCGAATCTATCCAATTTAGATGAGATTATCAAAGTGCTAATTAGACAATATATTTTCTCCCCTGCAGTCTCGCCGAGCTAAAACAGATTTGCGAATCTACGCTAAATAGACAATATATTAGCTTTCCCTGAAGTGCGAATCTATGCAATTTAGATGAGATTATCAAAGTGCTAATTAGACAATATATTGTCTTCTCTGCAATCTCAACTAGGTAAACACATTTGCGAATTTACGCTAAATAGACAATATATTAACTCTCCGTGAAGGGCGAATCTATGCAATTTAGATGAGATTATCAAAGTGCTAATTAGACAATATATTGTCTTCTCTGAAATCTCGCCGAAGTTAAACACATTTGCGAATCCACGCTAAATAGACAATATATTAACTCTCCCTGAAGTGACAATAAAGTGAATGACAAATCGACGATATATTACCTTACCATGCAGTGCGAATCTATGCAATTTAGATGATAATTAGAAGAATTATATTGCCTTCAAACCCCGGCACCAAAGATTAGCAAAATATCTGCACTATATTGTCACCAGTGCTATTTAGCACCATGTTAAGAGATAGGGGAGAATGAAAAATATCAAGGAAAAAGCCAGTTGCGCACCAGCACGACTGGTGGAAAAAGGAATTATTCTGGCAGTGTCTGATCTAGGCCTGGGAAAGAGAGGAAATTCCATTAAATAGCGCATGGCCTTTGAGGTTTTTTTTGCGTTTCATTTTGTTTAGTTTCACTTAAGTCGGTGGTTATCATTCCTCTTTTCATTCCATTTATATACCTTTGTTTTAGTTTGCGAATCATTTCAGTTTAGTTAGTGGATTGGTTGTTTTCGTTTTGCTTATCTTTCCTTTTGACTATAATTTCAGTTATCGGTTGTTGGTGTTTTAGTAATCAATTTGGTTATAGGGTTTTGGTTATCTTTTAATTTGAATTTGTTTAGGTTATAGTTAGGTTTAGGTTAATGCACCGTTTAATGGAATTCCCTCTATTATTAGCCAAACATTAGCAGTTTGGTTGGCTGTTTTTCTTAAAATGAGCTGAGGTGACCTGTGCACTTCCCACATGTACACATATATAGATCTCCGCCATGTTGTATCTAAACAGATTTAGGGCGAGACCATGTGAACTCCTGCACACACTAAACTGATTCAGGGTGATTTTTAAATGAAGCTGGAACAAATCTCACTTTTCAACCAATCAGGTCAACTTGGCCACTGGCTACACATTAAATAGGGCAATGAAGCAGTTTTCAATGAAGCTCTTACAATATTGTGTTTAATGAGATAGATCAAACTCTATCACCACAGCTTTTCTAATTCTGGTTTAAGGGAGATTTATACGGTACCCGAAAAGCTGATTAATCAAATTTTTCTACCCCATGTCAGTCTTTTGGCGATTTCTTCCAAACAGCTTAGAGTAAGGCACAAAGCTTCTCCGAATTGTCAATCTCGACACAAGGAAGACATTGAAATAAGGAAAATGAGAGAGAGAAAAAAAATTTGTGGCCCACATTTTATTTTGTACATAATTTTAATCAGAGATTTCAATTTATTTTTTTTTCGTTTTTCTTCTTTCAATATTTTCGTCGTGTCGAGAATGACACATAGGTGAATTTTCATAACCTTAGTCTAAGACATTGCGAATAAATCACCAAAAGACTGGCAATGAATCAGAAAATTTGATTAATCAGATTTTTGGGTATAAATCCCCCTTGACATGTTTAAGGAGAGGTGAAATCCCCCCTCCTCACTTTTTAAAATATTATTGCCAGGAAACCTCCAGGAGATCAGTGTATAGCTCTCTGATTTTCGAATGACAAAAGCCTGAAAATGAAATCTCTGCACTTACTCAAACTGCTGATTTAATTTCTGCAGCATCGTTGGTGGCAGACAGCAATTCCCCAGCACTCACATACATAGTTTGGGTGGGAATATCAGCTGAAATACTTCTTTGATCATGGGGAAATGATGGACTGTCAATCTAAAATATAGCTGCACAGAGATGAGTGAAATTCCAAACAATGGATCTGAAATACAAATAAATAGAGGTTATGCACAAAAATTGAATGATCTACCACTCTTGAGACATCAAGTGCCACTAAGATTCCCCTTTAATTCTTAGAAAATAGCTTTGCACCGGTGAACTGACAGCTGCATTGATGCGAGACTCAGACTCTCCATATTAATTTGTAGTTCGTACTCTTCCTCTCTTGCCTATATCTGCAGCATGGGGCTGAGTTCTGGACTGGGGTGAAAATAGTCCAGTTATCACCGATTTCCAGGCCCTGGCCTCATCTCCAGGATACTGACTCTGGAGTAAGAGAGTCTCCATTCTATATTTCATCAAATTACCAAGGACTAATGTTAATAGAGTTTATAAACAGTCTTTGGAAACTGTTTAGCCAATTCAAAATTGTGAAGAACTTTTCGCAGTTTGTATTTTCATCTGCAGCATCACGAGTCCAGCTTTCAACCAATAGGCATAATGAGGAATAAGACATCACCAGTACAGCACAATGATTGAATAACACATATTTAAAAAGCTTTAAGCTCCTGTAGCGGCCAATAGGTGAATATCTGCAGGGTCAAAGAGCAGGGGAACCAGGAGTGTATTAGGGACATAGGTCTTTCGGTTATGCACATGGTTATTCTTTGATGGACGACAGATGAATGACGGGTCAGACCTTTCTAATTATTAACATATGCTTGCCCATCACTGATATTCTGATCTTCAAATACAAACCATCTTTTGTACATGAAGAATATATCTGCATTGACATGGGGGTTACTCTCAACATAATTTTTAGCACTGGTTTTGGAGGTTTCAGAGCATTTTTCTGCCATCTTGGGAAAATAAATTTTCCATATGGTATCCCATTCTCGTTCTGAAATACAGTTATTAATTTCTGGGCTTCCTGCAAGTTCAAGATTCCACCTACCTCCCCAAGTTCAAGATTCCACCTACCTCCCCCCCCCCAGTACAGTACACATCACCAAAACACTTATGCTAAAGCATTTCCCCTTCCTCTTCCATCTACTCAATTATAATTACCTGCCACAGTCCATTTTCAAAATCAAAATTATTTTTTTACATGAAATACTTCGCTCGTTCGATGACGATTTGACGTCGGCAGCCTGCATGGCAGATCAAACTTTTTCTGTTTCCTCTTCCTTCATTTTCCATGGTGTTTTTTTCTGGTTCTGTTCTCTTTATCTGATTAATAGCAGGCCTGTCACATTGTCGACTGTTCTCGCTGCACAGCGAAAAGACGGACAAGCTCCAAGTCGACTGCTGACTCGCCAACTGCTGTTACTCGTTGAATATGATGTTGTTGCTGTTTTGGATGAATTCAAACAGCGGTGAACGCGCCACGAGAAGCAGACTAAATAAGCCTCCGTACGTAAAAGAGTTCTATGCAGTGCCGGCGTTTCAAAAACTATTTGCTTGTGTCCGCGCCGGTAACGTTCGTGCACCATTCGTGTCCGTATTGGTGTGTCCATCCTAGGACACATTGAATAAATCTCCCAGCAGGTACAAAAACTGATATTTATAACACAACGGACCGGAGACTGAATGCTTTACGTACCCTGAAATACAGAAGAGTTACATGTTTACACAGACGGTAAACATGCGCCTGTGTACCGGAGCGGTACACACGATAGTCAAACGAATGGTGACGATCGGCACGGTAAACATTGTGACCATTGGAATGGTCACGAGTGGTGACGATATGCTCGTCACCATTCTGAACCCGGTCGTCACCATTCCGGACCATTCCAATGGTCACACTGTTTACCATGCCGATCGGCACCGTCGCGGGGGGAATTTACGTGTGTACACAATGGACGGAAGGTCAGTTCTATTCGTTGAGCGTGTTCCCGTGATTAACCAGGGTTCTCAACATGCCAGGTATAAGTCAAATCAAGATATCAAAAGCTCAGAGGTGAAAGTCATTGTGGCCGAAAAACAGCAAATCTTTGAAAATTGTTATGTTTTATGCTAGCAGTACAGTTCAGAGATGTGAATTTTGATGGCGAGGGAGAATCCTATCCTATTGATTTTTACCCCTCGATCAATTTTGGTCATAGGGTATTGTCTGCGTTGTCCGTCTGTCTATTTGTCTGTTTGTCCATCTTGTTTGTTAACACAATATCTCTTTAAGGATTTTTGTCAGGCTATGCAACTGGCGATGAGCCTCAAGCCTATTAAAGATGATTATGATATTGGTGATATATTTTGAAGAATTATATACTACACATGTACATATGCAACTGATGATTGGCTAGAAACCTTTCCAATTTGACTGACGTTGACCTATTTTATCATGGTCAAATTCTAGTTATAGCAGTCTCTCAACGGATCGTGTCTAGACTCACTCATTTCACACTACAGTATACTTGAAAGTCGTGATTTTTACGATATTTTCTGAAGGATCATATCTAGAATGTCTTTCTTAAGTTATGGTTTCTGTCTTTAATAGTGCGCGCGTGCGTATATTGAAGCCCACAATTAAACGCAACATTACAAGGGTGGTGGAAAACGATGCCGGAGTACTGATAAGAAGTCATATGACCCCACATACAAATATACTGACTGCATATTTCTAAACACACCACAAGAACCAAAAGTGAACCCTGTGAGGAACAGTATCCCAGCCACGCTTCTATTGCAGCTCTCCATGCGGACATCCCAAAAAACGTGGCATTGGCCCGAGCGATATTAGACACAAAAATTTCTGAGCGATGATGTAATAGCCCCATCAAGTCAAGGTGTAATAGCCCCATCAATGATGAACTATGGGACAGTCAGATAGTACAATACGGCCTAAACGAGGGAGTATTTATTGAATGCAAGTTCGTATTCAGAACAATTACCTGTGAGACCGACGACGACCAAGCGCGTAATTCTCCACCATGTTTATAACTCACAAAACTACAATCACAATGATTTGTACAGAGGGCGTATTGAGAATAAAAGTTCTAGATAGGGGAAACGTAGACTAGCATTCCAGTAGGACGAAATCTTCTTATACCGATCATCGGTGAATTAAATGCACTTTCAAATGGATGTCGGCTTTGGGAATATGAATCTGAATTGCATCAGCATTGAATTCCGATTCGTCAGAGCTGACATCCGTTTGTCGATCGAATGAGCTAACATTCATCACTCCCATTTCGTGCTCCATTATGACGGCTTATGATCATGAGAAGTCATTGAGTGAATTCGCGATATGATATCAAAAGTAGGGAAAATGTCATATGGCCGAACCAAATTGTTCAAATGGTACATTTGTTACTCGGAATTTACTACGTCACAAAACAGTATTGTAGAAACTTACAAATCGGGGTTATACCATCAAGCGCCTCCACAAAAAACTTCACAAATTTGGCGATGCATATCGCATGCTGATAGCAAAATACGAGCGTAGCGGGCAAGATTTATGGCGTTACGTTTCGTAACTTGTGTCTAATTCCGTTTAACACGGGGTCAGGGGCCGTATGATCCCACGTACTTCAAGATCCTCATGGTGTTCATATGAACAGTCGCAATCAAAACGTGACTGAGATACCGGTACATGATTCTTTAGATGACGACTTTGCAACGAATATCATATGGATTAAGAATACTGATCAGCGATACGGATTTGATATTTTTGGAACATCATGATGTCTTGCCGGCATCATTGAAAACTGTTGGCTGCTTCATTCTTGCGGGGAATTAGCCTATGTTTATGTATACTATGATTATCGTTTTGAATTTGGTGGAATAGGTCTTTGGATTATGGACGCGGATATAATGGAAGACGGCTGAATTACGAATGAAGGACCAGACGCTTGTATGTTCCTTTCACTTGTCATGTGGAAAATTTTGTAGATCTGAAACCACTTATAGCTGTACACAAGAAGCTCATTTTCGCTGCAGAGTTATTTAAATGAAGGCACATTGTGGTGCACATGGCCAACTATTATCGTATTATCGTACAGTGGTCACATCGGAATTTAACTACTTCGAGCTAGATATTTGCCATACAACATTCTCATGCGGGGATGGCAACGATATTATTTCGCACAAAGATGGGCGAATGAGGCTTAACAGGGTTCCAGGAGACATCGATTGATTTGAAGAACAAAGGAAGTCGGCAAACGCGTGACCTACGAGGCATGGTGTATGACAACAGTCTATGACTATTGTTTTGCGAGTGATTTCGCGGCAAAATTGCTTCATATACGACCGCTGTGTAGTTGTTGAGAGAATGACGTTGGATTTTCCTGAGATCTCGCCAGGCAAATGTTATTTATGACTGTGGGTCCTATATATTTGTCTAATCCCAAGCGCGTCATGTTATCGACTGTTGCGAGGACGAAGTCCTCTAGGTTCAAGAATGTCTGTGTACTTCAGGGGATTTAATCACGATCGATTCTGGATTCAAGAGAATTGGGTTTTGGACGATTCGTCGTCAATTGTCGCACACAACAATGCACCAATGGGAGAAGTTCAACAGGAAAACTGATCTCGAGTAACAACTCGTTTTGTAGGAAACCATCTTATGTTTTTATTATTTTCATTCCATACACATTTGGGATTGGAAATATGTCTATCGATTATTGACGTGGATATTCTCTTATGGACGAAGGTTGAGTATTGAATGTCGGATCTGACGCTTGCTATGTATAGTGAGGATTTGGCAAATGAGTGAGAGAGGGACGAGAAGGAGGGAAGAAGAAAGAAAATGATGGAGAAAAAAACTGACGGAGAGAAATATAAACGTCTAGCCCGTCGTTCAAAATTCAGCCGTCGTCCATTAAGGAATTTGACAAAAGTCACAAGTAAAATTCTGGCTGAACGGGAAAGATTGAATTTGGAGAGGAAGATACCGGGGTGGCGGAGTGAGCCACGTGGATATCTTTAAATTCCACAAAATACACAATCACATTGCAATCACGCACTCTTGCTATTTTCTGATAGATCCTGTCATTGTTTTTATACTGCCAATATAATTGAAAGACAAACATCATGACTCACTAAAGAAATTATCAGACAAACTGTCACCACTATTTCTTGTTCCCATTATCCAGTATTGAGGTTTTTCTGCTGATGCAAGGAAAGATTTCCAAAACAAACATGACCAACTATACTGTATCTTAATGTTCTGATTGTACTTCTTCATATTGATTTGACATATGCAATCCCACCACAAGCGATTTGTGACATACAGGGGCAACATTTTTATTGTTTTGGGGTTCACGAGAAATCCGAATTATATCTTTCAACAGTACGGTTGGAACTGTTGCTGAGCTCCACGGAGATATAGCTTTCAAATATTATCTTTCACTGTGGGCCATGTCCCTCTGACTAATCTCACTTTGCATTCCATTGAGCCACTGTTGCGAGGACAATGTCATCCATTTCCAAGAATGAATAAGTACCAGATTTTTGACATAAATGTTAGCGGCTCAAGGGCAGCGAAGGGGGAGAGGAGGACAAAGATTGGGGTTATAGAGTGAGTGAGTGAATAGGGTTTAACGTCGCTTTCAACATTTTTTTAGCTATATCACGACGGGGAAGGAAAAGGAGGGGAGGGGGAGGGGGCGAGGGTACCTACTTGTAACAGAGCCGATCTAATGCTACCATTTTATAGTGCTGTTCCACTGAAATATCATACCGTAAGCAGACATGACACGCCATTCAGTCACATTATACTGATAGCGAGTTAGGAATGTTCTCGAAGTACATTCACAATGACTTCAACATATGTTACGTATGCCCATTTTATCCTACAATTAAGTTGGTATCATTCATCATTATTTGAGAAAAGAGAATTGATGTAAAACGATGTTTACACAATTGATTTTCCATCTACAATCATTTGCATTTGGCACTTCCAGCAAATTGTTAATGCCATGATCATCAAACACTTCTGACGTGAAGCTTTGCCTTCCAACTAAAAATTCAACTCTGATTTGCCAATTCAGCTTTGCCACTGGTTCTTGTTAGGTGTTTTATTGTATTTATCAAACATTTTGGTCAACAAATTTGCCCCAAAACATTCATTCGCAATATATTTGTAAGTGAACATAATTGAAACATCCCAAGACTGGCTTTTCTTGAAACTCAATTACTTAGATAAAGGACTGGACATAATTAGTGTACCACGAATCCTGAATGATCCAGAGGTACGTAACGCTGTACCAAAATATTTTAAGTTAACAGAGCCTCCTTATATTTCATATAAGTATACTAAATCTATGGCCACCAAAATATTCAATCACTGTAATGCTGTCAGAAAGTTCGACGGGAACGTATACACGTCGGGAGGCTATAGTTTTTGTGAATGTGAATCGTCGAACTTCATCTATACACCAGGCAAACATATTGTGACTGGTAACCTTGATATAATGAGTGATAAGGACCTAAGAATAATCCTGCTGAAGGGGCCTAAATATAGAGAGCCGATAAGAATAAATCTGAAGGTCGAACAGACGATAGTCCTGACTGCGCTGGAACAGTACCTTATGGATTGGTCTTTGCGAGGAAAATTTAAACCTACAATATTCGCTGATTGGTTGAACCTCACCAACGTTAAAACAATCCGCCATATTGACAGAAGTGCCCTTGGCCAAGCAAAACAAGTACCGAGAAACTTCAGTTCGCAAGACGTTCTGGCAAATCTCCAGAGTAAATTCGTCATAGTCCCAGCAGACAAAGCTCCAAATAATATAATATTCATGTGTAAATATTACTATTACCAGGTGCTGGTTAAGGAGTTGAGTGTAAGCATACCATCATCAAATACGTCTACTTGCTTCCAGACTGCATTTACTCTGGAAGATTTATTTAGCAATCACAAAACGTTTCTCAATGAAAGAGGTATTTGTTTTCCAACCAATCATAACGACAAACCAAAAGTATACTGGGCTCCCAAAATGCATAAATCACCATACAAAGCTAGACTCATAGCTGGTTCTGGTTGAATTGCTACACGATTTCTAAAAACTCTGGTGTTGAATGTATGTGGATATCGAAAACCTCCAAATGTCTTACGGAAGAACTTGATGCTAAAGGTCACATACCGTACAGGCATGTATCCACATAGGATTTATCGTCGCTCTATATTTCAGTCCCTCATGAGGACTTTATTGACCGTCTAAGTTGATTAATAATATATGTGTTCAAGAAAACTGATCGCCGATATATTAATTTCAGAAGCCATGAAGAATTCTTTAGTTCTACTACATACGAGGGATATCATTCATGAGATGTTTCTGTGTTTATAGAGTCTCTTGAATTTCTCATTAAAAATATCTATGTGAAACTTGGTTACACAATATATCAACAGCACATAGGTATTCTAATGGGTACTAATTGCGTACCCCTGTTGGCTGGCATATATCTGTTCTCTTATGAATATGACTATATGCAGGCGCTTTCAAAAACCGATCAGTTCAAAGTCTTCTCGCTGTGGATAATCGCTATATAAATGACACAGTGAAGGATATATATCCACCTTCACTAGATTTGAAGGAAACTACAGATAGCCCTAACGGCACATCATATTTAGACCTATATCTCTATAAATATGAAGCGAGCCTTCTCTCTCGTCGACTCTATGACCAAAAAAAATGTTGCAATTTCGACATCGTAAACTATCCCTTTCTGATCAGCAATATTCCAGTGGCACCTGCGTATGGCGTATGCATATCTCGCCTAGTAGCATTTGCTAGAACCTGTGTTAAATGTGACGATTTTAATCAACGTCATTACCGATTATTGCAGAATCTCATAAACCAGGGCTATATCACCAAGCGTCTCCACTCAAAGTGTTTTTTTTCAAATCTGGCAATACATATCGCATGCTGATAACAAAATACGAGCGTGGATTAAGAATACTGATCAGCGATACGGATTCGATATTTTGGGAACATCACGTTGTCTTGCCGGCATCATTAAAAACTGTTGACCGCTTCTCTGTTGCAGGAAACTAGCTTATGTTGATGTATAAAATGACCCTTTTTTTTGAATTTGTTGTTAATGCTGTTGTATGGAATAGGAATATGGATTATGGACGTGGACATTCTTTAATGCGCGACGGCTGAATCAGAATATATATCAGAGGGCTAGTTCAATTCATTCCGTGTCCTACCATTGGTCAGTTCGGCTTGTCGTCTATTTCGATAAGATACTCTAGTAAGTGTCAATTTGCCGAACAGTTTTCTCTTCGACCACAACTGAAGAATGCTGTTCTCTGTTATTTCGCTCAAGTTGTACGCGCTGACCCGCATGGATAATGAGACGAGCATCAATTTACTGTTTTCATATTTGTATTTTTTTAAATTAAAGTTGTTCCGTAGAATATCTAATTGTGTTTTCTCTAAATGTGGTTCTGATATTTGTAGTTCATTATAGATAATTATCAGTGATAATTATACATAATTATCAGTGATAACGAGTATTTGGAGGATATCTGCAGTCTCTCTGCAGTTTTTACTTGCATGTTGTTGTTGTAAAGAGATACTTCGTTTGTGCCACATGGCCATAGTTTTTGAGCTGTAAAACGTTAATTAATGAGGTTACACTGATTTATTCACATAACGAAGCTAGACGAATGTACTACCTTTGTAATTCATGGCATGACCAACTGTGGTTTGATGTATTTCAGTAGTTATTGGTGATAGAAGATGCATAGTTTATTCTTCTCTGCACGGAGACGGCCAGGTTGTTTCGAAAGTGATACTCACTGAACTAGACGTTCGTATTTTATTTCAGATAAAAGTTGAAGTGTATCTTGGATAAATTTTATCACTGTGTAAACTATATTTAATATCTGCCACAAATATGTGGCAATTGTGCAGATTCTCCAAGTAGATTTACCAGTAGTACTGTTTTTGGTATTTTCAACATTTTGGGTTTGAGGCTAGTGTGCTGGAGTGTATAAAAGAGTGAAATCTGAGAATTTCTGGGACCGGTGTGCTGCGGTACACTGTCCTATACATAGAGTGTCCGGGGGACACTCCAACCTGGGAAAGAATGTCCTACAGACAATGTTAACCAGATACGAGTTACAAGCGTCTAGTCCGTCATTCATAATCCAGCCGTCGTCCATTAGAGAATATCCGCGTCCAAAATCCAAAGACCTATTCCATTTCCATATAACAGTATTAGCACCAAATTCAAAAAGACAAAAGTATACATAAACATAGGCTTGTTTCCTGCAAGAGAGAAGCGGTCAACAGTTTTCAATGATGCCGGCAAGACATCATGATGTTCCAAAATATCAAATCCGTATCGCTGATCAGTATTCTTATTCCATAATATTCGTTATAGAGTCGTCATCTAAAAATGATGTACCTCAGTCACGCTTTGATTGTGACTGTTCATATGAGTACCATGAGGATCTTGAAGTACATGGGCTCATACGGCCCCTAGCCCCGGGTTAAGCGGAATTAGACACATGTTACGAAACGTAGCCCCATAGATCTTGCACGCTACGTTCGTATTTTGCTATCAGCATGCGATATGTATCGCCAAATTTGAGAAACTTTGAGTGGAGGCGCTTGGTGGAATAGCCCTGTTTTATAAGTTTCTGCAACAATGTTTTGTGACGTTGATTAAAATCATCACATTTAACACAGGATCTAGCAAATGCTACTAAGCGAGATATGTATACGCCATATGCAGGTCCCACGGACAACTACGGATTCCTATCACCTGGGGATTAATGTCCCACCCTGGGGAAATGTGTCCGTGTTTCATTTGTTGATATGGCGATTATTTGGGAAGAGCACGTGTGATGTTGGTTGGAGGTGAGAGGGTGTGGGTAGCTTAAGTAGGATTGACTGGTTCGATGACGTCACAAGGCCATCTAGTCGGGTAGCATTATACCGATTTGCTTTACGTTCAAAATGTTTTTGAGCATGGAGAATATTTTGTCGGGCAAAGCAAAAGACTTTTTGTGCGATTTAGAGCAACACACGATGAAACATGGAGGATGATAAATCCCCCAGTAATAGTATATATTCTATTGAATTGGGCTGATGACCCCGGGTATCCGAAAAGGCACACAGATTACCCGACGAAATATAGCACCAATATTTTGACATTTTCACGTGCATGGGCATTGAGGACGACATCGCGCGCATGCGCACTCGTTTGAAGAGTGTATAGGCTATAAATGTCGTGCAGGGTATCCATTGAAACCTCTCCTATGTACAGACAGAGGGTTGTTTTCATGACAGTAATCTCACACAGACTGTTCACCGTCCAGTGATAGTAGAAAATGCGTATTAACCCGCATATTGAACTTTGACCTATCAACGTCACAGTCCCGTGACCGGAAGTGACCCTGGTTCCAGCGCAATTGTGTTTCCGGTACATTTTGTGTGCATGGCAGCGTGGAAAGTCACTTCCGGTGAGGTGACAGTGACGTCTCAGAGGTCAAAGGTCAATATCCGTATTAATAAGCATTCTCTACTACTATCCTCTGTGTTTATCCTTACAACTTGGAACGGTGTGAGTCTACATATTTTACACCTATAAGTACGAGCCGCTCTCCCTCCGCTACGTGAAAAACTACGATCAAGTATTCGATTATGCTTCTCCCCTACTGTGTACATAAATTGGGTATTTCTGGTACATACTTACTGTGGCACATACACATCTCGTGTCATATACGCAGCAGTGATAGATACTATTGTGTACTTTCTAAAATACACAGAATGATGTGTTTATATAGCAAACATCCGTTTGTCTTTTCGGTACACGGGTTTACCACAAGAGTTGGACAACTCCAAGAGGTCTCAATACAGCTCATACATTCGTTAAGTATCTTCAGTAATAATGATAGGAATTTTGCTACAACATCTGAAACGCTACATAGAGACGCCTTGGCCATGCCCACGTTAATCTGTTACCAGTAGGCCTAATCAGGAGTGTACAAATCGTAATATATAGTACGTAATATGTGTATCGCTGGTACACATAGGGTGTCTGAGCTCGTACAGAGTATTTAGAGCGAAGTTATCATTTTGAACTGAAGTTACATTATCTTAGATGCGAAGGAAAAAGGGATAAATATAAAATGATCTTGAGTCGCATCCAGGCATGAAATTAACTTCCTGTCTTGTTCAATTATGTTGAGGATGGCACCATTGTAACAAAATTTAGGGTAACATTTTATGGTAGAAATATGAACTGTGTAAAGTTTTAAATATCTGCCCTTAATGAGAATGTTTAGTGTGGCGGATGGGCACATATCCGGACGACCTAGGCAAACACGGCTTTAAGCATAACATTTCAGATTTTTAGATTCCAATCAACCAAATATTTCAGTGTCACATCGGTTAATTTTGGTATTACTCAAAGCGTACAAAAGAATTGATTAACAATAAATTAATTTTATATTCAATGGAAAATAAACGCGTACAAGAAGGGCGAGATTGCGAGATATGTTCCGCCTGTCATAGAGCGTATACAACTGAAATAGGTATTATAATATTATACAATTTAGTAGCGACTGGTAAAAGTATTGCTACAGAAGATATATAACAGCAGTGGTACGGTATCTACATTTTCACAAGGATCAAATATATCATAATCACTGTTTTAGAGAATATAACAGTTAACGAATCGCATACAAATGACCTTCTGACAAGATGACATCGTCAAAATAATCTTTTGAACTGTCCCTTCCTTTTTGATTAGAGTGTGACTTATAATTAGAGAGATACACTTGTGGCCCAAGGTTAGCCATACTACCTTTAGTAATTTTACCCCGGTCTGTTAGGGTTAAACTGCATGCCAATAATTATACATATTAGATTTCATGCTATATGTTGATATTGGACGTGAAGCAAAATATCAACCCATAATAATAGCTTGCTTACAGGACTAAAATACAATCAACTCTTACTTAATAAACGCCAAAAATATATAATTATTCACAGTAATATTGATTAATCTTTTTTATTATTATTTATTAATGCTTGAATTTATAAATGTGTATTAAAACAAAGATGTAATGATGAACGTGTTGAACTAAATTACCCATGTGAGAAAAGTAGAAAAACAAAGTGTAAGATAAATTGAAACAAAAAAGTGCAGTCCCGCCTGGGTTCGAACCTGCACAATGTCGAGCTCAAACCTGTCATTCTGGATACTGACTATCCCAACATACTTACCCACAGCGCCATGGCCTCGACAGCTGCCAACACCGATTTCTAAAGGTGCCCAATACATGTGATAATAGTGGGTCAAATGGGACACTTGTATTGTAGGACACTCACAACCGCCACTGTTGTAACGGCTTAGAATGTCCGCTTGGCTAACAGTGTCCTACCTTATAAAATGGAGCGTAACACGGAGTTATGCCCTAGGACACTCCAATCCTTCCTAGGACAACCCTAACCTGGAGATGAGGGTCCTACGGACGGACCCTCATCTCCAGGTAAGAACATTCTTAGCCTCCACACCGGCTCTGGTAAAACTGACAAGCCCACATCTCCTGAACAGAGGGCTTCTGCGTCCTGACAGACATCTGGGATAATGGTTCAGTGCCTTGACTTCATTATTCTGCTTTGACTCTCTAAAGCTTGGAACACTGTAAAGTATATTCCACCAAATCATGGGGTTACTGTCAAACTATGCCACATGGCCATAGTTTTTGAGCTGTAAATCGTTAATTAATGAGGTTACACTGATTTATTCACATAACGAAGCTGGACGAATGTACTACCTTTGTAATTCATGGCATGACAAACTGTGGTTTGATGTATTCCAGTAGTTATTGGTGATAGAAGATGCATAGTTTATTCTTGTCTGTATGGAGGCGGCCAGGTTGTTTCGAAAGTGATACTCACTGAACTAGACGTTCGTATTTTATTTCAGATAAAAGTTGAAGTGTATCTTGGATAAATTGTATCACTGTGTAAACTATATTTAATATCTGCCACAAATATATGGCAATTGTGCAGATTCTCCAAGTAGTTTTACCAGTAGTACTGTTTTGGTATTTTCAACATTTTGGTTTTGAGGCTAGTGTGCTGGAGTGTATAAAAGAGTGAAATCTGAGAATTTCTGGGACCGGCTCTGGTAAAACTGACAAGCCCACATCTCCTTAACAGAGGGCTCCTGCGACCTGACAGACATCTGAGGAATGCTAAAATATGGGTAGGAGCCACAGATGCCGATGATGATAATGGTTCAGTGTCTTGACTTCATTATTCTGCTTTGACTCTCTAAAATATCTGGAACACTGTAAAGTGTATTCCACCAAATCATGGGGTTACTGTCAAACTGAAGTACATAAGACTTATATTATCTTTTGCTCACCCAACAGATCTTTGGCTCATCCAAGAAAACATGGACATCCAAGAAAACATGGATCATCCAAGAAAACATAGATTGTTGAAACAGTAGTGGATGGACACCCCTGCAATCACATCGGATTACAGTACCCCATGCAATCACATCGAATTACAGTATTTGACTGCAGCTACTCTTCGCCTAACAGTAGTGGATGAACACCCAATGCGATCACATCGGGTTACAGTACCCCATTCAATCACATCGGATTACAGTATTCAACTGCAGCAACCCATTATCTACCAGTAGTGCATGAACACCACGTGCAATCACATCGGATTACAGTATTCAACTATAGATGACTGTAATGGATGCAAGTGGAACTCATTGGAATGGCTGGATGTTACAACTGTATTTGACTACAGCCATCACGTATAGTTTTATGCACTTCAGCATGCCTCCACCCAATGAAAGCATATATAGTAATTCCGCTCGTTGGTCATAATTAGATTATGCAAGGCAAATCCGAACTGAAAGACATGCCTCTATATGAACAAAAGAAGAGTTTATTTTATCCTGAGAAATCGATCTTGAGTTGCTGTTTCTTGTTGTGTTGTTTCCCCGCCTCCAAGGTACAGGCTCAACATATAACAGCATAGGGGCGTTATTTAGCCAAGCTGGTAATCCGTTTGACAACTCCAAGTTTTCATATGTTGACTGCCTGAAGTATATGCCGTAATTGGACTTCACTGAAGCTTAGCGACAGCTTTATCGCTACAATTTCATAACTTATCACTTAAAGACCGTTATTCTTTACTTGAATTGCCCGAAGCTAGATTTAAATGCATGACGTCCATTACGTAAATCTTGATCCCGTATGAGAGATGTTATATTCCAAGCCTTGTCCGCCCTGAAGGAAATTTCTAAGGTGACTTCCAACTTATAAAACAGAGCTATACCACCAATACCTTTCGCATACTAATAGCAAAATACGAATGTAGAGTGCAGGATTTATGGCATTACGTTGCGTAACTTGTCTAATTTCGCTTAACCCGGGGCTAGGGGCCGTATAAGAACTCATGTATTCCAGATCCTCATGATGTTCATATGAATAATCACAATCAAAGCGTGACTGAGATTCATCCTACTCAAGATATCGACTTTACAACGTAAATCAAAGCGTGACTGAGATTCATCCTACTCAAGATATCGACTTTGCAACGTAAATCATATGAATTAAAAATACTGATCAGCGATACGGATTTGATATTTTTGGAACATCCTGATGTCTTACCGGAATTTTTGAGCATTGCTGACCGCTTCTATCTTGTAGGAAACTAGCCTATTTTATGCATACTATGACTTTTTTTTTGGTGATAATGCTGTTATGTAGATTAGGTTTTTGAAGTATGGACGCGGAAATTCTTTAATGGATGACGGCTGAAAATTGAATGACGGACTAGAGGTTTGTGTTTCAAACAAATGTGGCGAACAGATCACCTGAAGTCGAAGCGATTTTGTGAGGCGATATTCGTATGTGTAGATTTACTGCGATGTTTAATCAAAACTGTTTTAATCGTATTTTTCACGGCATGCGACTACACTGCATCAACAATGTACTTACTGGAAAAGTATACTTCTGGCAAACAGACAGGATATAGACAAAGTAGAGAAAGTCAAAAACAGGTCCAAGGAACAAATGAGTTTACTATATCACAAACTTGAGTATTACAAAGTTGGGGGAAACGGGTTGCACGGCGTGTTCGCACGACCTGTGCCCATTGCGGTGCGATGGAGTGCCCAAGTACATCCATCCATCCATCCACAAAGAAAATATTTCTGGACATAAATTATATACCACGCGTATATTTAGGGGGTATATTTACGGATATTTATATAACATTTCTACAGATTCCAGAATAGGTGCATTGTATTTTGGGTAAGTAGACAAATAAAGGGGAAAACTGCGATATGTGACTGAGGAAAATAAGAGAAATACTTATTTTACCGATCATGATGTATGCCTGTATAAAGCAGAGCAGTAACGATAATATGAATCTTGGGGAATAGACAATGACTATGTCTGGAAATACTGGGGTACAATTGATAGATGTTCAGTTGAAATAGAGGAACGACTGGGGACCTCGAATTGGGTAATATAAGATGATATGGATATAGAGGCAAGGATACATCCGGGGATTTGACGCGTCATTGGTGCGAGGGGACATGTGCAAGCTGGTGTGGTGGCATAGTGATTATGACCAGTGCCCACAGTACCATGATGGAGTGCCCAAGTCGAACCAAACTAAGCCATGGACACAATATACGACAACCTTGTCATGTTATGAAAAGAAAGATAACTGATCGTATTGCGACTTCGTTTCAGAATAAAGCTACTGTGATTTGTTGATCTGGGAATATTATAATGCCGGATGTTGGACTTGACGAATGGATATTGCTTGTCGATGAGCCTGTAGCATCATGCGTGCTGTAGTAGGATGACGACTCGTTAAAGAAGACACCAAAGGAACTGTCATCAACATTCGTCTTCCCATTATGTGGTAATGATGCGTGCAGCTAAATGAAGGAAGCTCTTCATAACAAACATGGCCCCCTGTGCTATATCGTTAAGGTTTTCCGGGGAGATTCTAGAAGAAAATCGATTGTTTTTATGCATGGCATATATCACGTCTGAATATGTCCGTCTCTATAACGCACAAGTGGTTTGGAAAGACAAACTCGGGCGACATACAGGGCACGGAGCGACTCGACAGTTTTATTGTTTTGTGAGTGCTCCTCTGGCAATCTGCGTTACGTCTTTCAATAAAAGTTTCTCTGTCTGTGTTAAAGCTGATTTGGACTTCGCGTAGATATAGCTGTCAAACTGTATGTCCTGTCTCTTTGTCTAATCCGAATGAGCCTTTGCTCTTAGCCATTGTTGCGAGGAGATTGTCCAGTTTTCAGCAGATAAATGACATTCATATCCATAAATTCCATTCTGTATCCCAGAGATGTTAATCTTTGCCAGCGAACGAACGAGAGACTTGAGTTAGTAAAGTTCGTGTGCAAAATGTTTGTAGCTCAGATACATATGGTGGATGATACCTGCCATGTTGTACCATCGTACTTCGCCCTATTTTTATTAGAGCGATTGTACGATGCGATAATACGATGGTACGATGCGATGGTACGATGGCAAGATGCGATGATACGATGGCACGATGGAAATTCCGTCATCGTACCTTCGTGCCAACATCGTATCACCGTACCATCCTATCATCGTGCCATCGTACCATCGCATCGTACCATCGTATACCATCGTACCATCGCCCTAGTGAAAATAGGGAGTACGATGCTACGATATGGCAGATATCAGCCACCATGTAAGATTGTCTGGCCTTATGCAATAACTTGTTCTGTGAATGGGCTGTCAAAACAAAGTGTCGCAAGTTCATTTGTCACATACCCTTGAAACTCGTATGATTGAGTGTCGTATATACTCAGACGAATCGTAAGCGTTTTCCCAGGCGTAGGTTGTATGTGATGCCTGTTGCTGGACTGGGGGAGGGCCGAACAGTATTGCTCACCACCGTCAATCTCATCAGCTGTAGATTCACATGAACAGTCATAATCGAAGAATTTCGCTTGAGTTGGCTGGCCCTGGAACTGGTGTAAAATCATCCTACGGATGGGAGAGAGCAAATGTAGGCAAATGCACTACTGAATATAAGCATATGAGAGAGGGTGTTTTCTTGTCAAGAAATCACTTATCCAATCAATATCCTTTTTCTTTTTTAAATATTATTTTTGTAATGTTATATATGTAAAACCTCAACCAGAATATTACAGGAGGGCGATTGGGTGTGTACTGGGTCATTAAAAATATAAATTTCAACAATTTGTTTTAATAAATTGTCTATCGTTTACATATTTTACCCCCTCCCCCGTCTTCCTCCGATATCTTCTAAACTAATGACATACCCCTTCCAAGACGACATATGAACTTACACTTGTTATTGTATTGTATATTTTATGTTCACATCCCCAGTGGACATATAGTATGTAAATTTAGATTTCAGGTTTTCGGCTCCCAATGGGCGTTATATGCCGTTTCATTAATTCCTTTTATACCTAAAGTCACTTTGCCCAACCCCATGGGTATCCTGATTTTGTCCTTCCAACAAAAACAATTGGACATCAATTGGACGTCTTATTCTCTTTTCGAACTTTTCATTCTATTAGGTAATCCGCAGTAAAAAAAACTAATAAATTTCTGATGAAGTTTCAGAATATTTCGGTTGCTAAAATTATATTAAGATATTTAAACAGAATTACGATGATCTTTTGCAAACATGAACGAAGCTTCATAATGGAACCCGACCAAGGTTATCGGTTGCCCTAAAATCTTTCTACTGGGTAACACCATACCATACTATGACAACCAAGCACTCGTGGATGGATGGATGACCATGTGCAACGCCCTGCCTGGTACAACCATATGTACGTTGCTATGATTTACTGTCCATCTTCCTGCTAGACTGATGGCTTGCAGGACTGCACATTAGCCCTGATGATTATTTACTGCAAACATGAAGATGTGTGCTTATTGAACCCTTTGGTATATCTCACTATGCATGGATCGTCGCGGTTGCCGAGGTGAAGTGAACTCCATTCGCATCGAGAATAGGATACCGAAACACTGAGCATAAAAAAATAGAAAGGAAACCAAGAACCGACCGGCAGAATGAGCTGCGTTCATTCACGCTGTTTGAACATCTTATTGTAACCTGATCGAAATAAGGAGAGAGAGAGAATTAGCGTTTAATGTCGCGTTCAGCAATACTGATCTAAATAAACTAAGTGAAGTCTTGGAGAATTTGTTCATAACCGTATGCATGTAGCTGTCCGGGTTATGTTTTATATATTCCATGTAGGTGTGCAGTTATGTTGTATATATTCCATGTAGGTGTGCAGTTATGTTGCGTGTTTCGGTTATGATGTATATACATGTAGGTGAGTAGGTCATGTTGTATATACATGTAGCTGTGCAGGTTATTTAGGTTATGTGGTATATACATGTAGGTGTGAAGGTTACGTTGTATATACATGTAGGTGTGCATATTATGTTGTATACACAGGTAGGTGTGCAGGTTATGTTGTATATACATGTAGATGTGCAGGTTATTTAGGTTATGTTGTATACACGTGTAGGTGTGCAGGTTATGTTGTATATACATGTAGATGTGCAGGTTACGTTGTATATACATGTAGGTGTGCAGGTTATGTTGTATAAATATGTACATATGCAGGTTATTTAGGTTATGTTGTATATACATGTACATGTATGTGTGCAGGTTATGTTTTATACACATGCAGGTGGGCAGGTTATGCTGTATATACATGTAGGTGTGCAGGTTATGTTGTATATACATGTAGGTGTGCAGGTTATTTAGGTTATGTTGTATACACCTGTATACACCTGTAGGTGTGCAGGTTATGTGCAGATAATGTTGTATATACATGTAGATGTGCAGGGTATGTTGTATATACATGTAGATGTGCAGGTTATTTAGGTTGTGTTGTATACACCTGTAGGTGTGCAGGTTATGTGCATGTTATGTTGTATATACATGTAGGTGTGCAGGTTACGTTGTATATACATGTAGATGTGCAGGTTATTTAGGTTAGGTTGTTTATACATGTAGGTGTGCAGTTTATGTTGTATATACATGTAGATGTGCAGGTTATTTAGGTTAGGTTGCTTATACATGTAGGTGTGCAGTTTATGTTGCGTATACATGTAGATGTGCAGGTTGTGTAGTATTACAAGTAGTTGTGCATATATTGTTGCGAACATAATTAAATCGGATAACAAAGCCAATGCGACTGTTTATTATTATTTTTTTTATTGATTGTGTGATTGCTGATTATATCCAGTATGGTTCTCTTGAGAGAAAGTCGGGGCCAAAGAAAACATTTAGGGCTATCACCAGCCCCACCCCGCCTCTTCTCTCGTCCAGGTACACCACAAGCTGTCGAGGCCAGATAGAGTTAAGGAGTTATAACACATATAATAGCAAAAGCTAGGGGGCGAAAGCTAAGAAAACAAGAAGAACCGGTATCCCTATGGAAGTTTGTGCAGTGTAAGTATGACTGTTTTAAGTTTTAAAGCGCTTGATTGGTCAATTCAAATTATTAAAACGAAAGGCGGTATATTCATTGGGTTGTCGAGAAAATTGAGAGAACATCCATCCAATCACAGAGTTTCCGAAAAGGTCCACTGATCGCGAAACTTCGAAATAGTCGAACGAATATAACCCTGCTGCTTCTGGCCATACACCATCTACTTACCGGCATGTGGTTGGCAAGAATGGCTAATTAAATGACCTGGTCGATCTGTATTATAATACTCTGGCATTTAGATCATTTCCGCAGCTGACCTCCGCCGGCTCCGTCCGCTGATTCACATTACGGTGTCATGGAGAAATGTCAAAACACTGACATGCTATCTGCGGTTGTACTTTCCAAAGATATCGGTCTTGTCAGCTCCGTATCCAAAACAGATCAAGAGAAATTGGATTCCTGCGACGTGTTGATACATTATTGTCAAAACAGAAAATTGTTTTTTCTAAGTGCACAGAATAACACCGGTACTGTTACAATTGTTAAATCCCTGCAAATCTGACCCGAGCTCAACACCATTCATCTGACTCATCTAATTACCCTTCACGCTTGTGGTGGTGACGCATTCAAGTTTATCTCTCTCTGAAAGAGTTCGCCTTCCTTATGTGTGACATGTCCAATTAAACGCAACATAACAAGGGTGATGGGAAAAGATGCTGGCGTACTGACAAGAAGTCATAGGACCCCACAGGCAAATATACCGATTGCATGTTTTCAAAATCATCACAATAACCAAAACTTATTTAAAAAATATTCGAATTAACCGAATCGGATAGTCTTGTGCATAATGTGGCCACGCCTTTAAGGTATGCGGGACTTGTAGACTGTTAAATTTACTGACTTATTCCAGGAAACCATAGGGACACGGGATATGAGTATCGGGTTACGTTGGGTGTTTTCGTTAACTCTAATTGGGTACGTCTGTCCAAATTTGCATGAAAAAAAACAACATAGGATGGTTTCCTGCAAGATTGACATATTCAACAGTTTTCAATGGTTACAGCAAGACATCATACTGTTCGCGACAAAAGATTCTGATAAATGATCAATATTCAGTATCCAAATGCATTTAAAGGTCGTTTTCTAGGGTATGATGCGTCGCAGTTTGATTGTGCCTGTTCATTTTAACGCTGTGGAAATGAATATGACGTTCATATGGCCTTTAGACCGGGTTAAGCGAAATTATACACAAGTTACGAAACGTACAGCTGGAGATTTTGCACGCTACATTCGTCTTGTCGTCATTGTACGATAGTTATCAGAGAATTTAATAAGCGTAGAGTGCATGGGTCTGATGGTGAAGACTTGTTTGACAAATTGGACTTCCGAGTCGTTTCTAAGATTGAAAATGTATTTCATTTGAAATTTGATTGTTCGATTTCATTTGAACTCCGTGAAGATATAATAGATATGAAAAAAGATTTATATTTAAGTGTTCGCGATGTATCTACCACAATCATTCACAAAGGCACATTCGTCGCGAGGTAAAACATAGAAAACATTGGACGGATAACAATGATTGGTACTCTAACACATTTCAGTTAATCAGAATAATCCTGGATTCTAGTGATCGGAGAAACCTATCATCTTGGGTTGGCAGCTGTGATTCTTTGAACATTATCCGCTGACGACAGATAACCTGCGAAATATGCCAATAGTGGTAGATTTTTCGGATGATTTATATTACTCTTGATAGATTCTGCAAAACCAGTTCCTCATCCTCGGAAGCCTGCCATATGGAGAGGCTCAGCTGCGTGTGGACAAAGGCTGCTTCCCTCGTTCAACAACAGCGAACCACGAGCAGTCTGGAGTTGAGTACACTGTAAACAATACTCTTGGATTCTCTGAGGAGTTCCAGGAACCGGGTCGATATGCAGATATGCTCATTAAACTCGGACAGATGATTACCCGGCCACTCCATGTTTATGAAATCGCCGGATAATACTCATGTTACACGCATCCCCATTATTCTCGAATTACACACCAGAGGGTCGTTATTGTAGAATTATATAGACCTTGGGAAGAGCATCATCCCTGGCATAGGCTCACTGAAGAGGCCGATATTACTAGAGTGAAACCAGTCACACGAACGCAGAAACACAGCCGTGCTGTTACCGGGCCATCTTCACGTTTAACCTTCCAAATTACATTATCTTTTAAGTTATTTTTTCTGCATGGACGTTGAGGTTTTAAGTCTATTTGAAATAGAGTAATAATTTCTCGTGTGAAATGAAGTTTGGACCGCCTTGAGATCTTAGACAAGTAATAATATCCGCCCATATTTCCTGTGTATAAAACACTCCAGAAATAGTTCTGCTTGTCCATGTGCACCCAAACTTGTTGCACACCGACACAATTAAAGATTGACTGACGCACATTTTATATATGGGCTAGGTCATTCTTCTGTGTAAGAAGTCAAAACAGAGCTGGTGCATAGAGATGAGGCCAGATCTACAGTCCAATGGAACTCAGTAGTACAATTCTGTTGTATTATTGCACATATAGCGACACAGGACGTGTTTTGTATTTAGATGAGACAATACATGTAAATGTGTCATTTAAACCTAGAGTTGTATGTGGACTTATTCAACCTCCAAAGATAGACGCTCTATCTTTTTCTAAGCCTACCTGCATAACTACAGTGATGGACATTCCTTTTATTATTCAGCGTTTCAGACCGTTTCGTTTACTACGTAACTGCGGCTATCGATATCTAAATTCCAACGAGTAACTACGACAATATACCTCTTTTTCTAACCAGCGTATAATTGCGTAACTCCGGCGATGGACTATGTTTTATGCTAACTTCAGCTATACCTCTGGAAATAACATGGAGTCTGAAATAATTTGAATTGTACTGTATCTGTTAAAAAGAGAAATACTATGATTGAGTGAACAATGTTAGACAGACTGTATCATGGACGTTTAATCGGTGAAACAGTATCTGTTTAACCTACAAGTGTTATAGTGTCAGTGGACAGTGTTCAATTCTAATGAGTTGTGTATACACGTACCACTGTATCTGTTAAACCACGAAATGCTATATAGTTAGCAATGTATGAGTGAATGACAACACATGTATATGTACAGGTAATGTGCAACATCTGTTTAACCTAAAAATGCTACATATACTTATCTCAATATTTTCTTTAGCGAAGGCCACATAATTGTTTTAATTAGCCTAACAGCGCAACTTCATCGGACCCTTTCGACCTCTGATTTTTTTCAGCGTAACTCTGACAATATAAAATTTTTCTTCTAACCAGCGTAATTGCGTAACTCTATCTACAGATACTTCCGTTTGACAGGCCGAGCCAATGCTCACTGTCGGTGAAATTCATGGCACGACACGACACGACAGTTCCGTATATCTTGACTCGCTCCTCAGCGGCGCGTTCGGCGGAGGAAGAACGAGTCGACAATGAGTCACGAGTGATCTTACGTGGGCGTACCGTCCGTGGACCAGCTTGACACTCGGACTACGGTTGATAGAGGACTAACTTTATATCAGCCTACCGATCAGCACCTATTGTGACCTTTCAGCCTCCAGTCATGGGCAGTCCCTAATTCGATGATTACGACAGGCCACTGGATATAAAATGACTATCGAATGTGAAATTCAACATCGTGCAGTAGATTCAACCGAGCGAATTGGTGGCTGAAACTCAGATGATAAAGTTGTAGGGAATGTCCAAACTGATTGATGCTTCCTAGTGTGATTGTTTGTTATGAAGGAGCCTGGGTTACAGCTGATATCAGAATGGGAGGGTGATTAACCTTGTCACAGACGCATGAACAAAAAAACTGTATCGCTGAAGCTCACAAAACGGTGTCATTATGATCTTGAACCTCTGCTTACAACCAGGACTACCGCTCGCGGCGCGAGTTAACAAAATATATGGAAGTGCGCATATGGGAAACCCGTATCATATGTCAACTTTATCTTTGTTATATCCCCTGGTCCCTAAACTTGACTAGAGAATGGGATCCTCAGTGATGGATAATTACTTAATTAATCCAATGTGGCTGGTGTTTCGTAACATTAACTGATATGATGAGTTACATGGGATTATGAAGAACTCGCCAGATGCCTCACCGCGTGAGGCTTGACATGCATGTTCTTCCTGATTTATGATGGTCGACAGAGGTGTTGCACTAACAGATTGTAATTAAAACACAAGGATGTTTAGTTGCTGCCAAGGATACCTGTAAAACTAAATAAACTTTTCAATAAAGATTTAGAGAGATCCGCCTGTAGCACTACTTCTTCTCCTCCCTAATTTGAACAGTGACACATCTACATTACAGGCAAAACATTGTTCTGTCTATCCGGCATTGCCATGACAAGTCTTCTTGGATTCCGATAAAAGTGACAGTTTCATCCCTGTGTGACCTCATGTATCGTTTGCCAACTTCCAACTAACGCAACACATCAGAGCATAAACTAGGACCTGTCTATTATCTCACCTGCCTGTAGCATCTTTTACAGACTTTATTATCTGATCTGATAGGATTCCACACGCACAGAGGCACACACACAGAGGCTAAATTGGAGCTCTTGCATATCGCTCCAATTTAGAACGAAGGCTACAAGTGATAGCTTCTGTGAGTACTGCACCTACTTTTCTGTAGATTTCCAGCAGTTTTGAGATGATGATCAACACAATAAATTCGCTATAGGACAAATTTGTGGGGCGGGTTCCATGGTGTTCTTCTTCACGTCATAACCTGAACATCGCAATGAAATCGTGATTAATACACTATACCCTGAAAAACTGAACTTTATGTTAGAGAATACTGGTCAGTGATGGGAATTTGACGATAGAACAAGACAGAGCCCATGGCATATTACAAAATACCGGCCCAATTTGGAAAATTGCATTTTACAAATCTGTCAATACATGTTAATGTTGAAACATGTCAGTTGGAAAAACTTTCACTATATATGTAAATATGTATTAACTCCAGGCTCGACGATGAATGGGTACTATTTACTGAAAAGCGAAAGTGAAAGCTGGTCAGATCATGATTAAGAAATAATCCCTTGTTTACTGCGGTAAAACACCCAGAATAGATCGCGCTGCAATAGGATGAGTGTAAGTTTGGTCACGAAGGCCGTAGGCCTGAGTGATAAAACGTGAAGACTCATCTTATTGCAGCGCGATATATTCTCGGTTTTAGAATACATAATTAATACTTCTCCCGTCATCCAATGATTGGATTGTGTACCTAGCATACGTCCCAAAAGGTTTAGTGGCATCAACATCTTTGAATAAATCTCCGCGGAAAAAACTCTCTCTCCAATTTTAATTGGCTCCGTGATGTACGGCAACAGGATGTACGAAAAGATATAGGCAGACGATACATTCTGATATCCATTTCATTCCTTTTGCCCCTCTGGGCGAGTTCAACTGGGCACGCGAAGAAAGTTATGACGCCAAACAATCCACACTGAATCGTTTGTAATTGTAGCATGTGTTGGAATTAGATGCCACCTGGGCTTCCTTCTTTATATGCAATAAAGTTATTTGGTAAAACGCGTGAGATGTGGTAGAATAGTAAATATACAGTGCATCTGGTGTTTACGTTGAGCGTATCGCCAAAGAAACAGATTGCTATAGAACCTTAAATATATGACCTTCTACATACATGGCCCAGGTAGATTTACAGGAAATAAAACGATATTAACAACAGTAATTCTGTATTTCAAAAAATAGAAACAATATGCTAAGTACTCTTATATACACTGCATATAACGGTACACTGTATTGGAATCAATCACTTAAAAACTGATTTTTATATAATTACTATAAGATATGCAAATAATTAAGCCTATACAACTTCCTTTGCATTTTATATTTAGTTCTTAATTATGGTTTCTTAGATTTATTCAAGAGGGAGATCCCGTTATTAAAAGTCATGAATTGATTCAAAATTGAATGCCTATCAGATAAACCCTATATATTTTGAGGTCAGAGAGCCAGACACAGGCCAAGGTCACCTAGATCAGAAAATATGGAAAAAGTGCTTGGTTGCTGTCATATCTCCAGGTAAGGGATGTGAATTATGATCAAATTTGAACTATACCCCAAACTCACATCACATCTTCTCCACATTGCCATTGATAGTTGTGTGGATTTATATGGATTGGAGCGATATGCAAGAGGTGGGAAAAATTGACGACGTCTAATGACTAAAAAGCAACCATATGACTCTACAGGAAAGTATTGGTCGACACATAACATTCAGACCCGAGAATACGGTGGATTCTCGGACGTAGCCTTAGTACCTCAGCCGCGCTTTTATTGCAGCCGTTCAGGTGGATACTATGATGTATCCACACGGAACCCATCAACTCCTGATAGCATTTACCCCAAGGAATACTCTCTTCAGCAATTGAAATTGTCTAAGATAAACATTATTTTAATGTATTGCAAGCTGTGTCTACGTATTGAACTGTTTTGTCTCAAGTCTATATTGAAGCCGTTCGTTTAACAGTGTCCCCGTTTTATCTGGGGGAGGGCTCCTCTTCATCGTGTTCTTGAACTGTTCTGTTCCTCATCAAGGACAGCCTGTACGACATATAGTTACAGTTAATCATATTTATTTATTTCGTGTCTATTTGAATGACACTCACAAAGCATCATACCAGAATCCTAAATGGCTGCACTGCATGGTGGTTCAGTCCCGCATGTAAATCACACTTTCACATTTTTTTTTTAAAACAGATTCGAGAAATCTGATAAATTACAGGTTTTTCATACCACTTCTGAAACACATATTGCCTGGGCTTACAAGAGATACAGATATGAATAACTTCCGTATCATCCAAGAGGTGTTGTATGTCTGTAATTTTGAATAAGTAGAACAGCACATGACTCGAAAATGGCGGGTTACGTTGAGGTTACGTCGGTAGAGTTTACCTGATTGGCTGATAGTTGCCGAAAGTAGGCTGAAAATGGATATACACGATCCCAGGGTCAGTGTTACCGCGAAAAGATGACCCAGATGGTTATAGGTTGAATCAGACTGGTGACTGCGGCATTGCTCCAGTCAGATGGTTGATAAAGGCGGTGGAAAACGATGCCGGTGCACTGAACGGAACTCGTATGGCCCTAGGCACTATTCCGAAAAACGTTCCCATAATTCTTTTCTATTCGGAAAAAAAGTTTGGAGAGCGTCTGAAATTGACCAATCAATGACAAGAGTCTAAAAAACTGACCAAATGTGAGGGCGGTTTTGCTCGGGATGTGGCATGGTACACTGACGAATGTAGCGCATCAATCAGTTATCCATCAAGCAGCCATGGTCCATTATCCAAGTCGAAATGAAAAAGTCATTTTTCAGAGAATTAAATATCCATGATATTTGTGTAATGGAATTCACCTGTGATTCAGTTGGAATATAATAATTTCTAAAGGATAGGGACCACGATATATGTAGTAGTGATTTCTGTGTTTCAGACTTCGGCTATGGGGCTGAAACATTTCACAACATATATATGGGCCAATGCCAACCAGCTGGTTAGGAAGAATTTCGTTGGCTACCTTGATGACGCCACAGTTATCTTCTTTAGTCACATTTTCGATGATTAACTGTTCTACATGTATATTGTTTTGACACCTAGAATTATGGGAGTATGAAAAGTTATAAAGTTCTTAATTCTGTTTTGTTCTGGAGTTAGGGAAGAAAATTTTCCCGGGGAAGCCTGGTGGGAGAGTGGAGTGTTACGGTACCACCACCCCAAGCCTAAGGGGTTGAACTGACAAGGTTGAAAGATCGATAACTGAACTTCTCTGGTCGTAGGTTGGTCCATTTGGAAGAATCCTTTGATTAACCATCCAGACTTCATCCACAGATACAACGCTTTGATTCTGTCGGTGGATGCAAACAAAATACAGAACTACACACAGAGAATGTATGTAATACGGGCAAATAATTTCACTGGTCTGGATCTCAAGTTCTCCACTCCATGCAGGATTCATTAGAGTGGATATGTTGTTACTATATTGCATTCGGAAGACTTCAAATCTCAGTGGACACAGGAAGAATACCTCGATGGAAGCTGTGATTTGGAAGATATGTGAAGATGGCTCCGTACGAGTACGAGTTTCTGCGTTCGACAAGTTTTACTCTAGCAATATGGGCCTGTTCGGCATGCCTACGCCAGGAATAATGCTCTTCCCAATGAATCTGTAATTCGACAGCAGTAACCAATGGAGCGGCGTGTTACATGAGTATTATCCGGGGATTTCATGAGCACAATGTCCTCGTAATCATCTGTGGGAGTTTAATGAGCGTATCTGCGTATCGACCAGGCGAATCGGTTCTGGGAACTCCTCAGAGACTCTAAGATTATTGTTTACTGTGTACTCGAAGCCAGACTGCTCGTGGATTACAGGAATTCTGTAGATCGCTCTTGTACGTGGGTAGCAGCTTTGCGCGGCCGAGTCTCACCATGTGGCATGCTTCTGATGAAGATCAGGAACCCATCAATAATAATATAAATCATCGGTAAAGTCTGTCAGAATATATTCTCATATTTCATAGGTTATCTTTTTTCAGCAGATAAATCTTTCGAGAATCAGATCGACCGACCTACATGTAAGATGAAAGGCTTCTCCGATAATGGGAACACAGAAATTGAAGGAGTATTCTGGCTAACTGTTATTTGTTACGATACCGATCATTGTTTATAATACCCTTCTAACGTTCTCTATGCATTACCTTGTGAAGAATGTGCCCTTGTGAATGACTGTAGTAAGTACCTCGCCAACAATCAACTAAACATTCCTCATCGTTTCATGTATATTTCATCTTTATTGCGCTGAAATGAACAAGCACAATTCAATTCTTATTCATGAGCATATTAAATTTCATATGCAATTATTTATTATAACCCCAATACTCACAACCCAGGCCTCTGTGGTTTTCTGAGATAACTTTGTAAGTTAAAGTCCAAAAGTCGCGCACACCTTTAATACAAACGTGATTCAAGTATGCGAAAGTCTGTCCGATTCAATGAAATCGGCCATTTATTTGAATTTGGTGATACTGAGAACATATGGTAAACCCCAAATCATAGCACGCATTGGACATGTCACAAAGAAGAAAAGAGAACTCTTTCAGCGCAAAACTTGAATGTGTCATCCGGACAAGCGTGGACATAAATTGGATGAGTCAGACCAATGGTGTCGAGCTCGAGGTCAGAGTTGTAGGGATTCAACAATTGTAACAGTACCGATGTTGTTCCGTGCACTTGGAAAAACAATTTTCTGTTTTGACAATAATATATCAACACGTCGCAAGATTTCAATTCTAACCGATCTGTTTTGGGCAGGGAGCTGACAAGACTGATGCGGTTGGGCGCTAGGACGGCAGATAGCATGTCAGTGTTTTGACATTTCTCCATGACACAAATAATGAATCAGCGGAGAGAGCCAGGGTCAGCAACCGGAATTATTCAAATGCCAGAGGATTATCCTGAAGATCGACCAGAACATTTAATTAGTCATTATAGCCAACAGTATGATAAGTATGTCATCTATGTTCAGTAGTAGCAATTTTACATAGATTGGTTGGATTGTCCGGACGTTGCGCCAGCATAGTTCCCCGACCCACACCCTCTACAGAGAATCTATGATTGGCTGGATTCTCTTTCATCTTTCTCCACAAGCCAATTACGTTCCAATATTTCTTTTTGATAATTACAATAAATTTCGCACATGTTCAAATATCGTGAATGTACGCAGCTCATGGTGCAGATCGTTTTTGGTTTCCTTCCGTTTTAATTATGCTCAGTGTTCCGGCATCTCAACTTCTGTAGAGCGCATCAACTGCACTTAAATTCTCGATACAAGCGGATCTGAGTTCTCCTCGACAGACACGCTGATCCATGCATACCGAGATATCTTGAGAGTCCAAAAAACACACATCTTCATGCTTGCAGTAAATAATCAGGACTAATGTACAATCCTACAAACCGTTAATCTTAGCAGGAAGATGGATCATACATCATAGCACATACATGTATTTTCGCCAGGGAGTGGCAGAGCATGCCCATCCATCCATCCATCCATCCATCCATCCATGAGTGCGCGGTTGTCATAATATGATATGGAGCTACCCAGTAAAAATATGTTTCACGCAACCGATAACCTTGCATTATGAAGTTTCGTTTATGTTTGAAAATGAGCATCATGTTTCTGTTTTAAGATTCAAATAAGGAACAGCTAACTCGAGCGAAATTCACATTTGGTTATAACGCTCCATGTGCCTGATGACAGTGGTAAGCAATACTATTCGATCCTCCCCCCAACCCGGTATTAACTGGCATTACATATCGGATATGGTACAATCAATCTACGCTTGGAACTATGGCAAATCGCTTTGATATCCATACGTTTATTTTTTATATTAAAAAGATTTTTTAAAAACACGAATTCTGATATAAAAAAAAGTAAAGAGTAAATACCGAAACGGTGCACCTTTAATTTTGATAACCAAAAAAGAATTTTTGATATAAAAAACAAACGATGTTCTATCTCTTTCCCCATTTGATTGTCTAACCTGTACTAAATCGAAAAGCTTTCTCAAGCTGAAAGAAATTCGAATTGTCGGGAAATACGCTTAAGCTTTTATAATTCCACATTGAGAAGAGGCAGTGTTTTGTTATCTTGTCCTTTTCTCTAATAATTCAGTAATGAATTGGCACAACAAATAAACCACTGTGTGCAACAAGCTAGTCGTAAATAAAGTTTTTATTCTGTTGGATCTCGAAGATATCTAAATCATCAAGTTCCTAAACCAAATTGTTCCGCCAAACGCAATCGTATATACGAATTTGGCGATTATATTACAACCGACACTTGAGAGAACTTACTTTGGTAGCTCATATTCATGATCACCAGGAATATTGACATACATTTACACGACACATTATAACGGTTGTGAGAATTGATGCCGTCGTACAAACAAGAAGTCATATCACCGCATATGCGAATATACTGATTGCATATTTCTAAAAACATTGCAATAACCATGTGATCCTTGTGATGGTTTGTATCCCAGCCATGCGTATGACCACACGGCCCCTAGCACCGGTTTAAGCGGTATTAGATAAAGATGATTGAGAGTGATGATGTAATAGCCCTATCAAGTCATCTGATGGAATAAGCTGAATTATGTGACTATCATGCAATCTTACCATTTATGTATCAGGGCTGGAAACATTTACCCACGAGTCTCTCGATCGTGCGTTTGGCAAGATAAAATCTCTGAAATACAGATTGGAATTGATGGATATGAATGTCATAGACTTTTGGACATCCTTGAACCTCAGTGACTCCATCCGCGCAACAGTGAGTAAGAGGATATGCCCATTGGGATTAGTCAATGAGACAGGGCATAGAGTTTGACAATACATCTCCGCGAAGTCCGACAGCAATCTCAAACAAATTCGGTGCAGCCTTTTTATTCAAAGACATAACGCATATTTTCACAGAACCACTCACAAAACAATAAAACTGTTGACCCGCTCCGTGCCCTATATGTCTCACGAGTTTCAGAACCAGTTCTGCCTGTACAGGCGGACTCAATCAGACGTGATAGAGGCGCTGCTTCAAAACAATCGATTTTCTTTGGGAACCTCCTCGAAAGACTCCCGGTGTATGGAGGTCTTTATACTATTCCCGGCATTGTCCCATATGATATAATATGGTGCTGAGCTATTATGTGACATGGCTCTCAATGTGAATAATTTTAAGTCCGATGTGAGCCTAGACATGTAAGTAAGAAATATAATCGCTAAACACAACTTTTAGGATATAATCTTGACCCTATCTGGCCTGGGCTTTTTCGGAACTGTCCAGGCCTTTGAAGGAGGTTGGGGGGGGGGGGGCATTTCGCCTTCCCCCCCCCACTTTATCATTTTTCTTATCCCTTGCGCTAGAGGGCTGAAACTTACCACACTATATCCTTGGGTCAAGTTCTATCAGAAAATGTAAGAAAAATCCAAGATGGCCGCTTTGATGTAGTCACAATGAGGTCATTCTCAAAAAAGGCATTTTTGGGCCGATTTTTCGATTTTTCGATTTACCCATGGTCCTCCGCTCGGGGGTTATGCAAATAGGCTCAGAATGACCCTAATGTGATAAACTACAAAGTTACAGAGTGTCAGCTCTCAACGTTGCGTCGGTCATAATGCCCCCCTCTCCCCAGGCCAGGTAGGGTTAAAATTAGCAGAAACGATACAGCAACTAAACTCATTAGCTGGTTTACATGTTTTGTTTTTTGCTACTTGTTCATTTCCTGCATGTATTGTGTTTTCTTAGTAAGTACTTTGTTGAGGAAATATATGCACTGCAGTGTGATTTTTTTATAAATGCCTTCAAATCTTGAATACACGTTACAGTCATTCACGCAAATGTTACCTGCACTGACCAATCTGTGATTGCAGGTGTGCTTTCGGATGATTATTTGCTCTCTTGGGCGGCAAATCTTACTCTTTCTACTAAAATCGCTTTAAGTGATCTCAGCGTTGCTCGCTGAATTTACTGGAGGCCACCCAAGGAAATTCCGTCAGGGCCAGACAAATCCCTCAAATATGGCCTGGTATACGTGATTAAGGTATTAGGAACGGAAGTTATGCAAAAAAAAAAAAAAAATCAAGCTCCGCTCAATACTGGTACAAATGGCCTTTCACTGAAAGTTTATGATACACGTGCGGGTCGGCGCATAAAAGCATTTCGACGATAGAACAGAGATTGAACAGGATATTCAATCCCATTTGTTGTGTACCGCGTTAACTTGTCTATCATGTTCAATCTGTTAGATTTTCGTTTAATCTAAACCAGATCAGATTATTCTTGAAGTTTATATACTGAAATATCAGCATCGGAAAATTACAATCGACAGTTATATCAAAACGGAGATATGATTGATTAAACTTTGCTTTCTGGCCTCATTTGGTATTTTTGAGGTATTTATAGGGAGGATTCTTGGAGCATAAATATGACATCTCAAACAAAAATTATTTTGTCACACAATATATTAGGAAGTTTGTGGTTTGAGGTGTCATAGTCTGCTACAGCGAAAACCCCCCACAGAAATGCCTCCAATATACCAAAATAGACCGGAAGCAGATTTTGGTCACTCATATCATGCAGTTAATCATCGCAATTCTTTTGATGGATATATTTCAGTGTGTAAACTCCTAGAAAAACCTGATTTGGCAGGTTTTGGTTTGAAAAACAAAATCGGTTTATCACCGTCAAACACAGGAGTTTTCGTATGTAAACGTCACATATCCATTGTGTTTCTTAGTTAGAAGTAGAAGACGAAGTATCACGTCAAAAGCCAATTGTGGTCATGACGTTAACAATGCTCCAGTGCCCAAGACAACTGTTTTAGCATGAAAATCAATTATGTTGAATTGTTTTCTAAATTCATTTTTTTCTGGACGAGGACTGATGCTAGCCTAGTTTTATGATAAAAATGGGCATGCGTAGATTCATGTTTACATGATTGTGAATATTGTTCGTGAACATTACTAACTTCTGCAGATCTATATCCCCGATCTGTGCCCTCCTCCACCCCCGATCCCAGTAACATTTCTGTCAAAGAATTGGTACTCCCTAGACATTACTGAACTTGAATGATTTTCCCTCGCAACAGTTGCTCAAATGAACGCTCCGCAAGATTAGACTAAGAGACACGACCCACAGTGATAGATAACATTTGACAACAATATCTCTGCGGAGCCCAAAACCAGTCACGAAACAATTAGAGAGATAAGACGAGGATTTCCCGAGGACCCGCCTCTAGGGACAATAAAACTGTTGCTCGCTCCATGGCTTGTGTGTCACTTGAGTTTGTTTTGTCATACCACGTGTGCATTGTAGAGACTGAAATAAGCCGACGTGTGCAAGACCTGCTTCAAAACAGTCGATTTTCTGTTGAAACCTGCTTAGAAACTCCGGACATATGAATGTTTGTATATGCATTGTCCCTGATGACACCATAGCTTGCTGAGATTGAACCAGGTAAACCAATATGAAACGGTTCAATATTACAGTCATTAAGATGCAATACTGGGTCATGTTTGTTATGGAGAGCTTTCCGTAAATTAGCAGCAACACGCCAATATATGATGTCAATAAATTGCGGCCGCCCGTGAAATGATAGGTTATTCCAGAGCATGTTTGTGTTCAGAAGAGAGACGAGTCTGTTTGATAGGCGGATCCAGGTGACCTCTAGCTGTCATGGATTAGTCGATGTCCACGAAGATATCAGTATATGTACCCGTTAAGCCCTGCCGACAGAAGACTCAATGATGTAAGATATAAAAGATCAGTTCTAAAGGAACTCGAACGCACATCGTCTATAACTCCAGCCGCCTGAGATGGAGGAATAGCTCTCTTCAATTCTATTAGCGCATTGTGTGATGCTTCAGCCATCAGTTATAGCTCGTACATGCTTCAGCCATCAGTTATAGCTCGTACATACTTCAGCCATCAGTTATAGCTCGTACATACTTCAGCCATCAGTTATAGCTCGTACATACTTCAGCCATCAGTTATAGCTCATACATACTTCAGCCATCAGTTATAGCTCGTACATACTTCAGCCATCAGTTATAGCTCGTACATACTTCAGCCATCAGTTATAGCTCGTACATACTTCAGCCATCAGTTATAGCTCGTACATACTTCAGCCATCAGTTATAGCTCGTACATACTTCAGCCATCAGTTATAGCTCGTACATACTTCAGCCATCAGTTATAGCTCGTACGAGGTTTTAACGACCAGTAGAGGATTTGCAGGAGACTTGACTGTGAGACTATGGATGCAGTAGCCTGTGAGACGATATGAAAAATTCAACGCCGGAGCTTCGTGGTTTGCATATTGGTATGAACATGTGCACGTCTATGCAGAATACACCACTGTATACCCTTATAAGTGACAAACCCCCCCATTGAACCCATTTACCATTATGCCTGAATGGGCCAGAAATAATTTGTGGTTTATTTTAAAATGTATTCTATAATATTTGTCTTTCCAAGATATCAAACACCTTATCTCTGAGCGTCGTATCTCAAACAATCGTGGGGAAAGTACGCTGCTTTTTCATATGTTTGAACGGAAAGGTCAGGTTACCTGAAGTGGCTAGTCATTTGTGGCCATGAATGTTTAGGGAATATAGTTTTGTCAAGATGTGATCAGCCGATTTGCTACATAAAGTTAGACCGTTTTTTAGTGATTTGTGGCCTATAGTTGTCTTCTGTGTTGAATGTGACAATTCTAATCAACGTCACGAACCATTATTGCAGAAATTTGTAAAACAGGGCTATATCATCAAGCGCCTTCACTCGAAGTTTCTCAAATTTGGCGAAACGTCGCAAGCTGATAGCAAAATACAAGCGTAGCGTGCAAGATCTATGGCGGTACGTTTCGTAACTTGTGTCTAATTCCGTTTAACTCCGGGGCTAAGGGCCGTATGAACCTATGTATTTCAATATCCTCATAGTGTTCATATGAACAGGCACAATCAAAGCGTGACTGAGATACATCAAATTGTAGATAGCGACTTTACAACGTATATTATATGAATTAAGAATACTAATCAGCGATATGGATTTGATACTTTTGAAACATCATGATGTCTTGCTGGCATCACTGAAAACTGTTGACCGCTTCTCTCTTGCATGAAGTTAGCCTAGTTTTATGTATACTATAATTTATCCCTTTAATTTTGTGCTAATGTTATTGTATGAATTAGGCCGACGGACGATGGCTGAATATTGAACGACGGATTAAACGCTTGTATCAGCCATCTTCACAGGTTGTTATCTCCCTGGCCCCTATCTTCACAAAAGACTGGGTTCCTTGATGATATCCAGGACCAATGGTTGGTTTATCCCATTAAATAATAATAATGTTTTTGTGTCTGTGATCAGGAAAATCTAGTTCATACATTACACTAATTAATGAGCGTTGTGTTTCGTAAGTTGGGCTAATATGACGATGTACATTGGATGAAAAACTCGCTGGAGGAATCACCGCGTGGGCTTAACATTTTCTTCCTGATTTATCGTGGTCGACAGAGACGCTATACTGGCAGATTGTAATTAAAACACATGGATGTTTTGTTGTTGCTAAGGAAACCTGTAAAACTGAGATAAACTTCTCAATAAAAGATTTAGATAGATTCGTCTGCTACATTACCCCTTCTCTTTGCAACATTTGAGAAGTGAAATAAGTGCATTACAAGACAAAATAGGCTTCGTGTTTCCTTCAAATCCGGCATTGCCATGGTAATTCATCTTAGACTACGACTAAAGTGACAGTTTCATTCCTGGGTGACTGCATGTGTCATTTGTCATCATCCACTAACACGGCACACCAGAGCAAAAATTGCACCTGTCCAATACCTCACCTGTCTGTAGCGTCCTTGGCAGACTTAATGATTTGATGTGATAGAATTTCACGCCCACACTGGGGTAGAATGGATACTAATAGCTATGATATCTTCTGCACGTACCATCTCTCATATCGAACTTTCCGCGGCCGGATTCGTCGCAGAGGGGTGAATCAAGATAAACGAAACTTCGTCGTGGACATCGATCAAACCACCATGAATTTCAGCCACAATGAGAGAGACAGAGAATTAAGGTTTAACATCGCATTCAGCAATATTTCAGCTATATAGAGACGATCAACCAAAATTCTAAGTATTTCAACAAAAACAAGTTAATAACCCAGCAATCCAGAAGTAATCAAAACAACAAATTAAAAATATGTACATACATTATACAATTACAGTCTTTTGATGAGGTCAATATGTGTTTTTGTGGACCTGAAAAAATAATATTCACCGAGGCCGAAGGCCGAGGTGAATATTGTTTTCTCAGGTCCACAAAAACACATATTGACCGATATCAAAAGACTATAATTGTTTTATTATATGATCCAGACGTCTCGTAACCTTCTCGTTAAGTTGGTGAAAGCAATTAAAATATAACATATAGTAGGTATTTTGCTTTGCTCTCCACGATCTCTAGCCTGCTTCAGCCACAGTGTAAACCGACGGCCAATCCAACGGCTAATTTCATTGGCTGAGAAGACGCACACGTCACGCCGAGTCAATATCACATTTATTGACCCGCATTGGAGTCAATATGGACAATTAGCGACAGCCACGTGACGGCGATTGGTCCAATGGAGAAAGAGTAAAATACACAGTCATATAATAATAAAATTTATACAACAAACCAATTCCTCTCAAAAAACCTAAAATGCAATCTTCTTTACTCGACTAAGAAGATCTTCTAAAATAGCTACTTGGTAAAAAGAATCTCTTACAATCTTAAAATGTATACTCTTGACCAGAATATGTTTGACGGTGTAATCTTTGGGACATGGTTGTTTTTTTTAGGAAACGTTCGTGAGTAGTAGTGTTCAAGCAAAAAAGGTCTCCTTTTCCAGGGAGGTAACTCTTGATTCCGATAGGGGGCGCTGCGATGGCGATCACGTGATCAAGGCATGTACTGACATGTTCTGGATTGCATCAGCATTGGCTGTGTGCCAAGTTTTGACCACTATAGGTCTGGCAACCTTTGACCTTTGTATTCCTCCGCGGTGATGCAGTCATGTCTGGCGGTGATGCGGTCGCGGAAAAAAGCTTCCGCGGGGAAAAAGTAGTCCCCAGAATTCAAATACGCTGCATGGTCCGATGGGGTCGAGTGAGGTATCAAAGTGAAGCATTCGTGAAGGGGCATCTGATGGGCTGGGTCTGGGGTTGAAATAGCGTCATTCTGCGCATGCGCGGTAGACAAAGGGTATGGAAATAGACGTTTTGGGATCTATGGGAGCCCCTAATGGTCCGATGGAGTCGTATGAGGTATCAATGTGAAGCCTATGTGAGGGGGCATCTGACTGGACTAGTGGCTCGTCCGTGTTTGACATTATGCGCATGCGCAGACAGGGAATTGTGGGAAAAGGGTATGGAAATAGACGTTTTGGGGTCTAGGGGGGCCACTAATGGTCCGATGGAGTCGTATGGGATATCAATGTGAAGCCTATTTGAGGGGGCATCTTACTGGACTAGTGTCTCGGGCGTTGTCTCCATTCTGCGCATGCGCAGACAGGGAATTGTGGGAAAAGGGTATGCAAATAGACGTTTTGGGGTCTGGGTGAGCCACTAATGGTCCTATGCAGTCGAGTGAGGTATCACTGTGAAGCCTATGTGAGAGGGCATCCGACTGCATGCGCAGACAGGGAATTGTGCGAAAAGGGTATGGAAATAGACGTTTTGGGGTCGACATGGGCCACTATGGGTCCTATGGAGTCGTATGAGGTATCCATGTGAAGCATTCGTGAAGGCGCATCCGACGGGGTGGGTGACACGTGGAACTGACGTCATTCTGCGCATGCGCAGTAGACCAAGGGTATGAAAATAGACGTTTTGGGATCTAGGGGAGCCCCTAGTGGGCCGATTGGGTCGAGTGAGGTATCCATGTGAAGCCTATGTGAGGGAGCATCCGCCTGGACTAGTGTGTCGTCCGTGTTCAACATTCTGCGCATGCGCAGACAGGGAATTGTGGGAAAAGGGTATGGAAATAGACATTGTGGGGCCCACATGGGCCACTATGGGTCCGATGGAGTCGTATGAGGTCTTATTTTGAAGCTCTCGTGAAGGAGCATCCGACTGGACTCATGGTTCGTCCGTGTTCAAGAGTCTGCGCATGCGCAGTCTGGCCGTAGTATAGAAATATACACATGGGCGTGTGTTTGGTGTACTCAACCCCATATGGGTCCATGGTTGTGGTTTGGTGGTGCGGGTTCTGCGCAAGTGGGTGTGACGTCACTTCCGGTTTCACTAAAACTACCTCCGAACACAGAAGAGTTCCAATTTTTCCTTAGCCTAGCGTTTATCCATTCTTCCGAAGCATCCATGTATAGAGGAGGGTCTCCGACAATATTACCATCTATTTCCCTATGTGAAATGGCCAGTGGGGAACCCTCAGTTTTTCACAGAACCGTATTGGCACGAAAAAAACTTAATAAATATATTAAACTTAATCTATAGGTGATGGGCGAGTCTCCACTCGCCGTCTTCCTGGTCTTTACCTACACCTCGAACCTCACTTCACTCCACCTGTTGCTCTTGTAACTTGTAACTTCTCGTCAAATGTTGGAATGCCCACTCTTAACCTAGACCAAAGCATGTACTTGGTCTGTGGGCTGATTTCATTGGCTCTCTATTTTACTGCAGTGCTCTTGCATCGTTTTCTAGGCATTGATGGGTTATATTTGATCCCATCCTAGGCCACTGAATGGCTATTTTCTCAACCCATTCATGGACTGAATCCCCACATATCCCACATGGGGCATTCATGCTCACACAGAAAACACGCAACACAGAGTTTTGAGATCTCATTTTTTTTATTCAGTGAACAACAACAACGTGAGAACAACCACGTGAAAAAACTGAAGCCCGGAACAGGGGCTTTACGTGAAAAAATTTAAGCCCAGAACGGGACTTGTACATTGAAATGAACGGCAGCCCAATCATATACGAGTACATCTCGGTCCTCGGCCTTGGGGTACTCGTCAAACATGTGGACGATCGTCTGCATGGAATGTCCCCGACATCGATGGTACAGGTAAAACAAGCAATATTGTCCGCACACATTACTGGTCAGGCTTTGCAACGTTTTGGTATTCCAACACCACGTCTCTGTGCCTTGATCCATGAAGTCTGTTAAATCGGAATGGAGGGGTGGTAGGCCGTACGGGTCAAAGTATTCGCCCTGCTCTTCTGTCAAGTACACGGCCACCCAGTGTTGACCGGGTCGATCCATCGGGTCTGTATTCAGGACGTAAGCAGCAGGATACACACGGTCTAATGGGAAGACGTCTCGGGCGAACACTCCTTGAAAGACCATGCGTGTCCCTGGGTCATTCTTCAGCACTGTGCTTATCTGGTCTGTATCCATGTTAGGTGACAAAGTCACACAGGACGTTACGGCTTTTATCGATTTGAATAATGTTGTCAAACTCAGCGTAGCAAATCACATTGATGGTTTTCGGTAAAGGTGTCCCGAAATGCAGTTCCAAGCGTAAGTTGCCTTTCTTGACGAGACTCAGTTGATGATCGTTGTCTAAGGTGGGGGTCAGATCGAAACAGAACAATGTGTATCCTTTGCCGAAATCGTCTCGACTGATCATATTTCCCTCGTCTTGGTTGATTTGGCCAGTTGCTGTGAAGAGGTTCAGATAGCTCCGGATGTAATTGGCCGTTCCAAAGTTAGGTTGTAAGGGGCGTGCCGGTACCTGTTGGCCATCCACATGCAGGGCCACGAAATTGATGTTGACCGCTTTTAGGTTGAACGGATTCCTCGAGAGTGTCCCATTATAACTGACGTTCTCCACACAGGCTAGGGTTAAACGCTTGGGCAAATCCCCCAGGAACAGGTTTTCTTGATTGACAATCATATTCCCTTTAGGGACGGAAAAGACCTTGGTCTGTACTCGTCGAATCGGGTACTGGGGTGGTTTTTTCTCCAATGCTCTGATGTGCCCCAACTGTACACCTGGGCTCGGTTTCACTTTGCGTACAAACAGACTGGCCTCTTGGATGACAATGTTAAACTCGAGGTCCTCACTCGGGGCCATCAAGGCAAACGCAGGCGTTGCGCGCACTAGTCGTATTTTGACAGGTACTCCATTCAAGAGGTATCGGTCCTGCATGAATAAGTCCGCATGCAGACGTCCCATCATATCGACCGAGTGACTCTATACTGTGGCATCCACTCTCTCCGTATAGCCGTCATTATCGGGACTCCCTTCCATATTGCCTGGGGTATCTCGGTAGAACAACGGGGCTGTCAAATACGACTTTTTAGCATCACGCCCATAGGATAATAGTGTTTCGATGTAGGCTCGGTACGGGTACGTGTTCGTTGAGGCGCTCACCAGTTTATCACTGAGGGTTATATCCACTTGCTGGAATAGCGAATGAAGCCAGAGATTCACTGGACCCACGGGTGCATCTGCTTTGAGGACAGACCCATCGTTATTGGTGATTTTAGCTTTCACATATAGGCACGTATGAGCTAAATCCAGGTAGGTCGTATCTGCGTTGGTGATGGTGAATTCAATGGGGCCTGTGGCTGTAATGCTGGAAAGGGGGAGATGTTCCACCCATTGGCCCTCTTCGGCACTGGTCTGAGTAGGTGGGACGGTCCATAAATCAAATTCACTGTTGGTAGAAGGACACGACTCGGCGTGGATGAAAGCCATGTTTAAGAAAAGATATCCTGGGTCTTCGATGTGCATCGTCGCTGGGTCGGTCGTCGACTGGTGCGTGGTCTCGGTGGTGCAGGTCTTTTATTCCCTACGGTGCGTTGTGCTTTGGCGACCAAGACGCCTCCTGGTTCTTTGGCTCGGCGTTTCAGTGCTTCTTTGGGTGCCGCACCGCCCAAGACATCACCCCACTTGCAGTCCACTGCGCACCGCTTGTTTGCCGATCGCTTTGACCCCACGCGTCACCAAGGGCAGGAGCGTTTTGACGATGCTCCCGAGTATGTTCCCCAGTCCATGTCCTCGTTGCATGCGTGTATCCGCAAAGACAGGAAAGTTACCTCCGGCCTGTTTGGTGTAATGATCGACGTAACTGGCTGTATGGCATTGATAAGGCACCTTCATTATGCAAAGTGAACCGCTCGGACTTGACGGAAATGAAGTGTCAGCACCACTTTCCCACGCTCGAATGCGATCGGTTGACCGGTGTCGTCTCTTATATCGATGACGATGGAGCTAATATCGGTCTGACTGACGGGTAGATAAACGATGTGCCTGAAACTGTGGGTGACTTGAGCTCCATACTCGCCTTTCACCGGGCAGACGCGTAGTAGAGGTACGTTGCTGTTTCCGACAATGTGTGCATCGACCACGTCTGAGTAGATGTACAGGCCATATATACCACCACGCATGCCTATCGGGATGTGGCCTATCTCGCCGGTGGGGCCAGCGTACCCCTGTAGATCGAAACCCAGCATTTGCTGTAGGGTAGGACTGATTTCGACACTCACGTTGGGGCTGAGAGTAAGACTGGCCTTGTCGTTGTGTGCGTTGTAATCGAAGCCCACATGGTTTTTGAAGGGGAAAGTTTTTATGGGTTGTGAAGTATTCGTGACGTCCCTTAGAGACTTATAATGCATCAGACTTCTCAGCCCACCCATGAACTCCTTGGGAGTATCGTATTGACCTTCGGGTAGTTTGAGTCGGGTTTCTTGTCCTTCGTAGGTCACCTCGTACCACACTTCACCACCTCGCACGTTGTACCACGAGTAATGGTATTGGATATCTACGAGTCCACATTCCCAGCGTTCAGGTAAATGCAACGGTTGTGGTAACTGGGTCACGTACTTGGTCAAGGTGTTGTCAGGAAACACATCAGCCGAGCTGTTACTGGGTAGGGTGAGGTAAAACATGACGACTGGGCTTTCCTGCTGCTGCTGTTGGTTTTAATACTTCTCCCAGCCCTTGGGCGCTAATCGTCGTGATGGTCGCGGTGACTTAGATCAGGGGGTGGCGTGATAAAAGGGGTGAAAAAGTAGGTGCCCGCCGTGGTAGTGTTTTGGGGGGAGACTCCGGTCCCCACTCGGTTTCCAAAGAAGGTTGTGGGCCACTCGGCGATTGCTGGGTCCGCTGCATAAAGGCCCAGCGGTGGGGGTTCCCCACCAATTCCTGTGGTACATGCATGTCTTTCAAGCCTTGAGAAGACCTCCCATCCTCGCGGATCCGTGTGCGACCTGCGTTGACGCATCAGGTCATTCACTAAATCCGTCATGTGGGTACCGGGGACCACCTGATTCTGTACCAGTAGTTCACCTTTATCATTCCAAGTCATGTTAGGATTCTGTTTCATTCGTTGTAATACCAGGCCAGCTTGTTTCTTGAACGATGCAGGTACACTCTTCAGGACTTCGTCTTCGACCCACTGTGGGGCTGTGGGTGGTACCCCTGGTAATGGCGGCTGTTGGAGCGGTGCTGAGGTTGGTGGTGGTGGTGCTGCTGCTGGGGTAGAGCGGGTTTTGTATTGGTCCATGAACGTCATGTACCGCTGAAGCGTTTCATTGTACTGTTGTACTTTCTCACTGTCGCTTAACCCCGGTCGTTGTAAGATCTGACCCATCTCTTCATCGAGTGTGTTTATCGTCTTCACCGTAGAGGGTACGGGGTACGGTGATTGGAGGTTTTGAAGGAGCCGAGGTTCGACGAGGACCATTTTTTTCGTGTGGTTCATTGTCGGCCGAACAGTCCACCCAATACTGGACCCAACACGGAAGCCGCCAACGGTGCTAAAATGGCTCCGAGAAAGCCGCCTTGCTGTAACACCTTTTTCTTTTGTGTTTGAGAGACTCGCTTCTGGACTAAGGTTCGCAGACCTGTCTTATGCTTGGCCAACTTCGCCTTCTGAGCCGGAGTCAGTGGTACGTTCCCTTTTAAGATATTGAGTCCAATCTCACACAGACAGCACACGAGAGCGGGGTCTGCGCCGCGTACAATGGGTTCGAACCAACTCGGGAGGGGCCGTCTTCAATACACGGAGCGTCGGAGCATGCTTCCGTACTCGAGCAGACATCATGTACAACTGATGCTAGAACTCACAACCCCGCCCTTTTTATCTACCTACCTCGTGAATATTGAACAGAGACAAAAGTCAACCATGATGTGGTATTAATTCTTTTATTACCCCCAACATCAAACACACACCCCAGCTGCGGGGGAACCACTGTGGGTGTGTTTACATTATTTTTGCATGTACACGTGGTGGGTCTCTCCGGGAAAGATACCGGTCCGTAGGCGAAGGTGGTCGGGAGTGGCTTGCTTCAGGTCGAAGAGCATATACCCGTGCTGAGGGGTTGTCGCATCTTTAAAGGCTTCCAACGCAAACGCAGTGCGTCCAGGGTACATCTGTCTCGTCAGGTGCAGTACTTGAGTGGTATCTCTCGGGTTTTTGAAGACCACCAGGTAGTGAGCATTTAAGCTGATGTTCCGATGTTCTTTGTTTTTACTGAACAGATTCTGCACAATGTAGATGATGCTGAGACGTCGATGATGGCTGCCTTTGGTAAAGAGTTGGGTGACCCGCGCATCCGTCTCCGCCATGAGATCATCCAGAACCACCAAGGTGTCCGGTTCCAAATCGGCCAGGTTGGGTAGCCCTTCCACGAACGTGGTGTGGGGCATTGCTGCATACGCCGCCTGCCATTCTCCGTAACACCACACGACTCGGGCAATGGGTGGAGTAATCATGCTGTCGGCGTGTTCGAGGAGCCACCGAGGGTCCATGGTTGGAGGTGTATCCGCTGTCGTGGTAACCCACTCTTGTAAATATGGTACGAGTGAACTGCGGTCGTCGGTGCGTCGAGCTCCGGTACCGTTGGCGATGGGCGTTCACTGTGAGTGATGAAATCCGGTGGATTTTCAGACGTAGTGGATGCACTTGGTGTAGGTGTTGACTCTATACTCGATGTAGCCTGTGCACGTGATGTGGTGGTGATGACTGGGCTCGTTTCGGTCACGGGATTGACTGGTGCTATCTGTAGACTGTTTTGACTGGCGGCTGGTGGTTGTGTCTTTGGTGGGATGAGTAGAGTGCTGAGATAGGCTACGTCGTAAAACACACCTCCGTACAACACACTCAGCAGGGTTAGCAATATCAATACAAAGCCCACTTGTGCTTTGCGCCTTTTGGGCGACGCTGTGTTCAGAGACGGTTGCACTGTGTTCATGGTCGAACGTGGAATGAAGGATGGTGGCGGTGGTGTCTGGTTTTATAGTCGTTTCACCTGGTTGGCCGCGACCCATGAATTGAAGGAAATGGGCCAGCCTTGCCATTTGACGAAATAAAATTGGATGCCATGTCGACGTTCGGTTTTTACGATGCGTTCCACCGTATAGTAGACTTGCTTTGTTTTTACGACAGGTTGTAATTCCAGCTCGTAAAACGTCCCTAGCAACGGTTCCCCTTGAAGATCATCCAGTTCATAGACTCGCCGCTGTCGGGATAGGCGCCGTTGAATCAGGAAGTGCTCATCGCTCCAGTTGGGCAAGTAACTTTTCTCGAACTTGCCCTTGACTTTACTGATCCGTACAGGATCCCCGACCTTGAACTCCTTCTTCGGCATTCGCTGCGATTGTATGGGGTACAAGACACGCCGGACTTCGGTGATAGGCTCGATTGTAACCACTGACAAGTTTCGGGAGAACATCGATGTACCGCCTTGTATTCTTATAGGTGAAATATTTATACATGCGGCCTTTGAAAGTCCTGTTGAACCTTTCCACAACAGAAGCCTTGGTCTCGTTGTAGGTGTGAAAGAAGAAGACCTTCTGTTTCTTGAGAAAGGATTGGAACGGTCTGTTGATGAATTCCGTGCCTTCGTCGGTTTGCAAATACAAGGGTTTGCGCCCGCTCTTGAAGATGTCCTTGAACGCCGCTATGAGATTCGCCCCCGTTTTCGTCCGGATGGGTACCACCCACGCATACTTTGACAGGATATCGATGCACGTCAAGATATACCGATTCCCATCGTTGTGTTTGGCAAAGGCGCTCATATCTACCAAATCCGCTTGCCATTGGGCATCTAGTCCTCCCACGATGACCCGGTTCCGTAGAAAATGGCGGCGGGCAGCTCGATGTAAGGTATAGGTGTCTTGCTTTTTTAACCAATCTCGAACTTGTGCCCGTTGTATCCCCTGGGGCTTGGCCGCTCGATAGAGAGCCGACAATGCACTATAGGCCGCCGGACTGTCGGGACTGTAGTATAAGTTATCCAACACCTTCTCCCAGCGCTTCACGGTGACAAAATGATAATGGACCCGGTGAGTATGGTTTATTTATAACGAAGTCTGATGTTCGGGTTCTACCACCGTTGTATATATCCTAGGTTGACTGAGTCTAGCCGGATAATCAATGGCATCGTCGTCTGGTTCATTGCTAGAAATTTGTTCATTGGGTTCAGCCAGCGCGTCCTCAATAGCACGAGAGCATCCCAACTGAACAGCTGACCGCTCGTCCGGTGTAAACAGCTGGTCCACAATAGGCACCACTTTCTCCAAGGCCGTCCAAAGATCGGGGTCTAGGGTGAAGCTTTGCGTGGGATTGTGGTAACGCCTCACACGGGCAAAGAAGGATCCACGGTGTACGTAGTTGGCGTTCTCGATGTGGATTAGGTCTCCGTCGAGCTCACCGCTCAACACCCGTTTAAATTTGGTCCAGCCATCACGGTGTAGGGCAACGGTAGTCGATACGGTCTCAGGGTCCGACCAGCAAACTTGACGGTCTCCCACGATGGTGACTTTATCCTCATAGACGTGTAATCCCACCTCAGGGGTGAGGGGAAGAACGGCTCGTAGGACTGGTGACATGGTTGACGAAATGCCGAATGACGCACACGCAGACTGTCTCTCGTATTTATGGTGAAGTCCCACTGTCACTACCACAGCGTTAGGGTCAATAGGGCAAAAACCATGACGAGGCCAACGAGCCGTCGGTGGTTGCGGCGTGAGCGCTCGAGGTTCATAGCCCGGGCATCAAGGATGGCTGTCATTCTCCAGTAGTGGTGGGTGATAGCACACCCCTCCATCGAGTCCACTCTGTTGAGGACCGCTTCTGTGAACTCTTTTAGGATCTGGCGTCGTCCCTCGTTGTCGTCGCCATCTGCTAACATGGATCGAACCACTGCTCGGTAACCCGTGAGTGAATTAACCACGGTTGCATGCTGTAAAACGCGAGCCGCATAGGGATAGGTGTCCGTCATGGCTCTGCAACCGTAGGAATGGAGGTGTGGGATCCAGAGCAGTGTGTTGTATAGACCCTGTCACACATGCGCGCCTATACGTAGCTCTACGGGATACATGAATTCCATACAGGCGGTGAGAAACCCGGATGTTGAAAGTACATGCATAATGTCGAAGGAAAAATTGGAACTCTTCTGTGTTCGGAGGTAGTTTTAGTGAAATCCGAAGTGACGTCACACCCACTTGCGCAGAACCCGCACCACCAAACCACAACCATGGATCCATATGGGGTTTAGTACACCAAACACACTCCCATGTGTATATTTCTATACTATGGCCAGACTGCGCATGTGCAGACTCTTGAACACGGACGAACCATGAGTCCAGTCGGATGCTCCTTCACGAGAGCTTCAAAATAAGACCTCATACGACTCCATCGGACCCATAGTGGCCCATGTGGGCCCCACAATGTCTATTTCCATACCCTTTTCCCACAATTCCCTGTCTGCGCATGCGCAGAATGTTGAACACGGACGACACACTAGTCCAGGCGGATGCTCCCTCACATAGGCTTCACATGGATACCTCACTCGAACCAATCGGCCCACTAGGGGCTCCCCTAGATCCCAAAACGTCTATTTTCATACCCTTGGTCTACTGCGCATGCGCAGAATGACGTCAGTTCCACGTGTCACCCACCCCGTCGGATGCGCCTTCACGAATGCTTCACAGGGATACCTCATACGACTCCATAGGACCCATAGTGGCCCATGTCGACCCCAAAACGTCTATTTCCATACCCTTGGTCTACCGCGCATGCGTAGAATGACGCCAGTTCCACGTCAAACTAGTACAGGCGGATGCCCCCTCACGTATCCTTCACAACGATACCTCACCCGACTCCATAGGACCACTAGGGGCCCAAATAGACCCCAAAACGTCTACTTCCATGCCCTTTTCCCACAATTCCCTGTCTGCGCATGCGCAAAATGTTGACAACGGCCGAGACACTAGTCCAGGTGGATGCTCCTTTACGAATGCTTCAAATGGATACATCATACGACTCCATAGGGCCACTAGTGGCCCACCCAGCCCCCAAAACGTCTATTTCCATACCCTTTTCCCACAATTCTCTGTTTGCGCATGCGCAGAGTGTTGACAACGCCCGAGCCACTAGTCCAGGTGGATGCCCCCTCACATAGGTTTCACATTGATACCTCACACGACTCTATCGGCTCATTAGGGGCTCCCCTAGATCCCAAAACGTCTATTTCCATACCCTTGGTCTACCGCGCATGCGCAGAATGACGATATTGCAATCCCATGCCCACCCCATCGGATGCCCCCTCACATAGGCTTCATATTGATACCTCACTCAACTCCATCGGACCATTAGTGGCTCACCTAGACCCCAAAACGTCTATTTCCATACCCTTGGTCCACCGCGCATGCGCAGAATGACGATATTTCAACCCCAGACCCAGCCCATCGGATGCCCCTTTACGAATGCTTCACATTGATACCTCATACGACCCAATCGGACCATGCAGCGTATTTGAAGTCTGGGGACGACTTTTTCTCCGCGGAAGCTTTTTTCCGCGACCGCATCACCGCCAGACATAACCGCATCACCGCGGAGGAATACAAGGTCAAAGGTTGCCAGACCTATAGTGGTCAAAACTTGGCACACAGCCAATGCTGATGCAATCCATAACCTTGAGCTGGTGGCGCCCCCTATCGGAATCAAGAGTTACCTCCCCCGGCAAAAGGTTACCTTTTTTCAGTAGACACTACTACTATCGTCAGCAGCTAAAGTTAAGCCAATCATAACAATATATAACACCATGGTATTGTTGTAATATCACCCAGGTATTTATCTTTGGTTAAGAATGTAATGAGATACATATAACTGTTCTTTGTGTTATTCTGTATGCCGTTCATTCTGTATGCATTTTATACATGTACATATACGGTACCAGAAGTGGAATTAAGATTTGAATTAAATAATCAAAATATGTTCGGTTTTTACATCTTCTCAGGAAATGAAGTTTTTGTTTCTGGAAGCTCAATCATTTTAGACACATGTAAAAGTTAGATCCAATTATTCTGAGTGAAGGAATGAAGTCCGGCATGGTTCTTTTAAGTTAGAACTGGGAATCCTTGAAAATGTCTGACCGATTGACACATGTATCACTTTGCAGGTGGTCATTACATGTGTGATGTTTATTTCCTGAGGAATCAGCTGATATCCAATGGGGGGGGGAGGTTGTAGCAAATCACTGGCTCTGTAATTTATTATTTATTGATATATTTATTGATTTTCTTTTTGTCTAATTGTCTTCTGTTCAAGTCATTTGGCATCGGTAAGACCTGAAATGTATATCATGATCTGCTTCTTTCATCTAGTGATAGTGTCTGTTTGGTTCCAGATCACGGGGACTGAACAAAGCATGTGAAATGTGATCGTATGGCAAATAAATGCTCAGTGGTATGTCCAGGGCTTAAAATTAAAAAAAAAATTGTGAAAGGTTCTATCCATGCTATCAGTCAAAAATCTCAATAATGTAGGCCTACATGTGGAATGTATACACTCCTTTGTTTCAACTGCAATTAAGAATAAGTTTTCAGAATATCAGGTTTTAACAAGCGAATTATTTTTCATCAAAAGATATCTGATGGTGTATGTGCAGATCAGTAATGATACATGCAGTAGGAAACATACCAGCTGGACTTGAAACTGCATTATACTCCAAAGGGGTTTCGTGGCATACAAGTGTCACAGCACACAATGTGGATGTCACTAAAGTGTTAGGATAATTGAAAAGAAAAGGTGTACAATGTTGTCAAACAAAAAGTATATGTATATTATTTATCAGCTTTATTAAATAAGTTTACAGACTCACACAGGTAGATCAATTTAGTGCTTCTGCAAAAGCAAACCATTATTCAACTGTTTTCGTGTTTTCACTCGTTCATTTTAAATGGACTGTAAAGCTGAGAATGGTATCCTGAGGCAAGGTAATTTGATAGCTTCAAGAATATTTTTTAATTCAGTGTATTGAAATGTTAGTTGACAAGTATGCTGCAACTGGGACAGAGAGTGGTTTCGTTTGACAAACAATAAACTGTGATTTGATGGTTCATTAAAATAATGCTGGTAAATTATATTTGATAATGCACAAGAAATTAATGCCAAAATAAATAGCCCAACACCCCCCTCCCCCCAAGGAAATATAATTTATATACAGGGCATTGTCTATTGTGCTGTTGTCTTCCAGTCAGTGCGTGCATGACCTCCCGTGTATTTGATATGCAACAACAACAATTTGGACTATTTGGTTGGCTTCGACATAAGTCATCAGCCGACAAATACTTTGCGAATGCGTGCATGACCTCCCGTGCATTTGGTATGCAACAACAACAACTTGGACTATTTGGTTGGCTTCGACATAAGTCATCAGCCGACAAACAATTTGCGATATATAGAAATGACGAGTGGTCTACCAGGAATGATTGTGTTGTAATGACATAAAATGTCGGCAATAAACTTACCAGAAAAGCAGCCAAAAATCGCATCGTCCATCTCTACAAGCTGGCGAGCCGCCATGTTGAATCTCCCGCTGGAAGCGGCCAGCTACGTGTAACTCGTGAAGCATGATGGGAAGTGGAACCCGACTACAGAAGCAAGGCCCATTGAAATGCATTGCAATGAGGGTTCCCCATTATTTCAATATTGTCCAGAATGTCGCTTCAAAATTTCGTCAGGAACCATAGCAAACCGTATGGTGGTTCATTAAAATAATGCTGGTAAATTATATTTGATAATGCACAAGAAATTAATGCCAAAATAAATAGCCCAACATTCCCCCCCCCCCCAAGGTAATATAATTTATATACAGGGCATTGTCTATTGTGCTGTTGTCTTCCAGTCAGTGCGTGCATGACCTCCCGTGCATTTGATATGCAACAACAACAATTTGGACTATTTGGTTGGCTTCGACATAAGTCATCAGCCGACAAATACTTTGCGAATGCGTGCATGACCTCCCGTGCATTTGATATGCAACAACAACAACTTGGACTATTTGGTTGGCTTCGACATAAGTCATCAGCCGACAAATAATTTGCGATATATAGAAATGACGAGTGGTCTACCAGGAATGATTGTGTTGTAATGACATAAAATGTCGGCAATAAACTTACCAGAAAAGCAACCAAAAATCGCATCGTCCATCTCTACAAGCTGGCGAGCCGCCATGTTGAATCTCCCGCTGGAAGCGGCCAGCTACGTGTAACTCGTGAAGCATGATGGGAAGTGGAACCCGACTACAGAAGCAAGGCCCATTGAAATGCATTGCAATGAGGGTTCCCCATTATTTCAATATTGTCTAGAATGTCGCTTCAAAATTTCGTCAGGAACCATAGCAAACCGTATCGGAAATCACATGAGTCGTGGGTTCCCCATATGACAATTATTTGGCGGGAGATTTCACGTTGCTCTCCTAGACCTCCGTCTGATCGATGGAGGTAAAAACGCAACCCTGGTACGATAATAAACTGGTTAATGGAATATACGCCTTCGACTTGCATTTCACTAAAAGAGTTCTCTTTAATTGTATGTGAAAACCTTACACGCAGGAAAATTACAGGCAGAACATACATGTACATTAATATTCACTCATGACTCAATCCCTCCTCCATGCTAATATCGAACTCAACGAATGTACCAAAGGTGACATATACCTGACATGCCGCTACAGAATTCAAGAACTTAAATCAAAACAAAGTCCAGGAGAAAGAGGACTCCATATGGCATGTCGTGTATATACTCATAACATAGAAAACATTTTTAGACGATGAATAGCCACTGAGGGTCGGATCTGATGATCCTATTTTAGATAGGCTATCCAAAGCATTATACACACCAATCTCACTGAGCATTTTACATTCACAGAGCATCTTTCAGACTTCCTATATTCGGGCTGAAGCTCTCGTGGACATTTCCTCAGATTGGTTTCTGCCGGAATTCTTTGATGATCGGAATCCAAAAGCATTGGTACTTTTCTTTGAAACCCCATATCTAGAGCAGTTGGACGGTATCACCCGAGCCTATATTTTCTGGCAGGGTGTTTTACAATGCCATACACACGGCATCGCCAGTATTTTTGAGAGAGCCTAATGTCGATGCTTTTTTATTGGGGCGTTCAATAGTGTGCTGTCGAATATAGGGAATAACTTAAGTTTTTGGTCTCATGTCGAGCGGGAGACATTCACACTCAGCGAACCCCGCTCCCATGCCAGAAATGATTCCTTGTACTAATGTCTGTCTCATATTACGAGGGAACGTAATGCTGTCTTTTGAAGGCCTATATGTCAAGTTCACTCCGGACTGATCTTGACATATTTGTAAAGGCCACAAAGGTCAAAATGTGAATAGTAGTTCTATTTGTTTGTGAACATGATATTTAAGGGACAACGTGGTCTAGAGTCTTGATACTTTGCACAATGTTGACTTATAAGAACCTATAGAGCCAGTTCTCCCTTGACCGACCTTGATCTCTTTTCAAAGGTCACAGGAAAAAATGTTAATAGCATTGTGAATGAAATATCTCAATAATAGAGGAGGCTTAAGACTGGATATTGCCAAAGGTCACAGAGGTCAAACTGTAAATAACAATTATATTTGCCTGTGAGCATAATATATAAGCGACAACCTAATACAATCTGATTAAAAACAGATCCAGTCTGTCGTAAGAAAATCGGTTACTGGGTCTAGTTTTAATCAGATTGAACTTAATATATCCTCCTGAACACTATTTGGACAACACTCTTGATCTTTTAACATTACAAGCGTCTAGTCCGTCATTCATAATCCAGCCGTCGTCCATTAGAGAATATCCGCGTCCATAATCCAAAGACCTATTCCATTTTCCATATAACAGTATTAGCACCTAATTCAAAAAGACAATCATAGTATACATAAACATAGGCTTGTTTCCTGCAAGAGAGAAGCGGTCAACAGTTTTCAATGATGCCGGCAAGACATCATGATGTTCCAAAAATATCAAATCCGTATCGCTGATCAGTATTCTTAATCCATAATATTCGTTGTAAAGTCGTCATCTAAGAATGATGTATCTCAGTCACGCTTTGATTGTGACTGTTCATATGAGTACCATGAGGTTCTTGAAGTACATGGGTTCATACGGCCCCTAGCCCCGGGTTAAGCGGAATTAGACACAAGTTACGAAACGTAGCGCCATAGATCTTGCACGCTACGTTCGTATTTTGCTATCAGCATGCGATATGTATCGCCAAATTTGAGAAACTTTGAGTGTAGGCGCTTGGTGGAAGAGCCCTGTTTTTTAAGTTTCTGCACCAATGTTTTGTGACGTTGATTAAAATCGTCACATTTAACACAGGATCTAGCAAATGCTACTAAGCGAGATATGTATACGCCATATGCAGGTCCCACTGGAATATTACTGTCCAGAAAGGGATAGTTTACGATGTCGAAATTGTAATCATCTCTCTTGTCTGCACAATGTTGACTTATAAGAACCTATAGAGCCAGTTCTCCCTTGACCGACCTTGATCTCTGTTCAAAGGTCACAGGAAAACACAGCCATGCTGCCAGATATCCGCCTTTATGCAAAGTTAACTATAGAGCCTTCTTGAGAGAATAAAAGACTGTTACAGTGGAGAATTATAGTGGTCTATAGCCTTCTATAGAGTTGTCTCGGACAGTCACAATCATAGCGTGACTGAGATACATCATTCTCTAGATGACGATTTTACAACAAATATGCTTAAGAATACTGATCAGCGATACGGATCTTTTTTTTGGTGCTAATGCTGTTATTGATATATTATATTTGGAAACAACGTCATTCACGTGGAGCTGACGTTACATCCGGTGCCAGGTCTCATCCGGGTCAAAGGTCACTTCCGAGGCCAAAAGGTCACTGCCGGGCCGCGTCCGGTTCATGGGAATTTCGGTGTCATTCCACGCATGCGCAATCGGGCAGTAGTAGAAAAAGACTTTTTGGGTTAGAGCTGGACCATCCGTAGTTCGAATGGGTCGAGTGAGATATCAGTTCGAAGCACTCCAACTGAATCGGTGGGTAGTTACTTTTTACCGTGAGTCAGGAGTAGGTTTGATGAAAATGAATATGCATTACTCGTGACGTCAGCTTCGGGAATATTCGGAACACTTCGTGGCGATTATGAATTCAGACCTGTTTCCCTTGTGTTCGCACACTATACCTCACGTTATATTTTACCGAGGACATTTTCAGATGTTTATTCAAAATTGTATACCGTGATTTATAAGAATAACTATAGATAAATAGGTGAACTTAAATTTGAAAACTGTCTTCGTGGAATCAAGGATCATGTCTTGCCCACGGACAAAGATAAAAACAAAACAAAAACAAGCACAAAGACATATTACCCCTCCCCCGCCCCCCCAATCCCACAAGAAATTATATTAAACTTGTATACACTGTGCCTATTATATTACAATGTACGTCATACCTTATCCCATATGTATACATGGTTTTGGCAAAATCTTGTACCGGTATTGTAATTCTTACGCAAAACTCTTTCACCATTCGGCAATTTAATTAAAATTAAATCCTATCTGCTCCCCATTTGGATATGTCGCTTGCAGATATGTCGCCTACGTATAGCGACATTTACGATTGGGGAGCATTGATAGGATATTGATTTATTAAGATTGACCAATCGGGTATTTACCCCCCCCCCCCCCCCGACCCCTCTCTTAGAAACATATACACATAACACACAACTTACTTCACGTGTACCAGCTGGCACATATCATAACGGGGGTACTTTGAGACCGACGATATTTTATGAAATTCTTTAACGGGAATACCAGTTATGATACAATTTTACTCGTAGTCCATAAAATATAATCTTATTCATTTTTTTTCAAACATCTGCTGTGAAATATCACAAGTGAAGTCATTATAATAAAGTAAGCCTACTAAAACTTAGTATAAATGCCACATGTTATGGACAGAGCTTCTTCAATATCGTGACAATGTTACCTGTACTTGTACTCTTCTTACAACTTGACAGCAGGGACGGCGGAACGGGGGAGGCAAAACAAAAAACAAGAAAACACGCACGCGACACAAAACCAAACAGAGAGAAAAAAATATCCGACAGAAAGTGAAAATATATATATATATATCTGTATTGACTGCAGATTTCACTTTCTAATAAGCAATGAGGGGCATATTTACTCATTCACATTCATAAGGTGAACTTTGTTCGGCATCCCGTTTTAGTGTCATGGTCAAAGCTTAATGAACCGCCACAAAATATCATTGCAGAAACTTATAAAATAGGGCTATATCATCAAGCGCCTCCACTCAAAGTTTCTCAAATTGGCGATACATAGGGCATGCTGATACAAACGAGGAGCGTATAGCGAGCAAGTTGATAGGCACAGGCGTTACGTTTCGTAAATTGTGTCTAATTCCGCTTAACTCGGGGCTAGAGGCCTTATAAACTCATGTATTTCAAGGTGCTCATGATGTTCATCTGAACAATCACAATTAAAGCGTGACTGAGATACATCACACTCTAGATAAGGAATTTAAAACGAGAAATCATATGAATTTAAGAATACTGCAGCGATACGGATTTGACACTTTTGAAATATCATGATGTCTTGTGGGCATCATTGAAAACTTGAAAACCGCTTCTCTCGTGCACTTTCGTGCATACTAGGATTTCTTTTTCTTGAATTTGGTGCTATGATGTTATTCGAATTAGGTCTTTGGATCATGGAAGCAGAATTTCTTTAATAAACGATGGATGAATATTGAATGACAGATTAGACGCTCGTATTTCAATTGAAATGATATATATTTAATATTCGAATTATTTATACTTCCGAACACCATCATTTGCTTGACGGCTAATATTCGGAAAAAGTGTTGTGCGAAACAACGAAACAGGCAAAACAAATAGAGTTTACACAGGCGAAATACAGATAGAGTTTACACAGTTGTACTGCTCGGAAATACGCTAGAACGCATCTCCGGCCATGTACGACCCCTGAGGATCCCTGGAGCTTCCGAGACCTAGGCGGCCCCTGGACCCTCGCCTATTGTGCTGTGATTGTGGCCCCTCCAATCACCAATTGCTTCCGCCGTAGCTGGACAGAACTTCAATCTCAAATCTTATCATATTCTTGAATACAGCTAACCTTGCATTTTGCGATGTACACCTGCAACTGTAAATGAAATACCAGAACGAGATAAAATAACAATAGATTTGTATTAGCATTCTGCGTTAGGTCTAATTCGTCTAATGGTTAGGGTTAGGGTTAGGGTTAGCCATTTTCAGATCCTCCATGGACAAATAGTAATCAACTCTCTTTTTGATCCAAAGTGAAAAAGCTCCCCAAAATGTATATTTTTCTGGACAGTTTAACAGAGCGTGCTTTATAGTATCCTCCTGCATCCAAAAGTAGCATTGTGAAGAATCTTTAACCTTAAGTTTATGTAAATACTTATTATATGGGTAAATATTGTGTAATATTTTGAACTCCCTTTGCCTAACTTTATTTGTGATTTACCCAACGAGCTAGAGTCTTCAATTAGATCTCATTTCATTTGTCCACGTGTTGTTAACTTGCATTTAATTCCACTCCCCTTAACACGTGTGCTGTTCATCAAACATCAATGTATCGAGTAGGGGAGATTGGGCAAAGTATGACAAACCGTCTAGCTCCTTTGTTAAGTACAGAAAGTACATTACAATATTATGTGCAGAAACCTACCACCCCATACAACAACTAAATTGATTAAAATAAAAACTATTATTGGTAAAATATTACGAGCAAAAAAATGTTTTTGAGCAGTTCAAGTAAAATTTGAGGACTGAGGATGATATTTTGTTATACCAAGTTTTCAGCAGTACTTCATTGCTGTTTTGATAGTACTGCGAAAGGATGGACAAAGGTACAATTTAAATTGAATTGATTTATTATCTCAGATGTATGTATTGTTTTTTTTTCGTAAAACGGAAAATATCACGCACCAAGGGCGGACTTGGACACTTTTTCCTGGGACACACTGGGACAATAGTAATCAAATGGTGAAATTTACTTTCATCCTAAAATGCTATTAAAATGCGTTATTTTGTTTCCTAGATGATAGTAATTGCTAATCCTATCAGATTTGATGAGTTTTAAAAAAACTTTCAAAATCAATTGCTTTCGCTGGAATGAGAATCATATACAGAATATTGTTTCCTCAAATTTGACCCCTGGGACATATTTTATGTAAAGCAGGGGTCTAAAATGACAACTAACTTAACCATCGCTGTTGAATCTTCTAAACTCTAACACATTTGTATATACTTGATATAACATGTATTTTGATTATTGTCCCATCGCACCCTAGTGGGTGTCCCAGTGTGCCCCGTAATTTTTTTTACGTTTTTAAAAAGGATTTCTGGAGAAAAGTATAACACATATTTCAGAATTTTTTGTATGACTATGTCATACTAAATATAAGTTATAACGAGAATGATTGACAATTAGATCTCCATTTATTGGCTATAGGCAATGGTGGTTGTGGAATAGGGTGATGTAGATCACCGCTATTGATTGGTAATGCTGTCATCACATTTATTTAGCAAAAGGTATCAGACTGCTATACTGTTGCATCCCCCACGAATTGTACTTTTGAAGACCACTCGACCACCGTTTTGTAAAATCTCTGTTATTATTGTCATGTACAATAATAACAGAGATTTCTTTCAAACCAAAAAAAAACGCAAAAGGCTGGCATGACTGGCACAAACTGTAGGCTAAGGCTATCCTCGGTCCAAGACATCCCTCCCCCCCGCCCGCCCCCTCACCACACACTTTGTCTTGCATTCAATATGACCCAATAATTCCCCAGAAATTTCACATCACATTTTTCGGTAACATACCAATCACACGGAAAGCCTGTTTTGAATGGGACTTTTTTTATGAAGCTGATTTACTTCATTCTAAATTCAGCAAATTGGAAGAAAAGCTGCCCTCTAAAAACATATATATACATCTAATAAGGAACGTATCATTGTGAAAGAAAAACCAAAAAAAAACAAAGAAAAAAATCAGTTCGGTGTCCCATTTATAATTTAAATTGATAAATCTATTTTATGAAGGATGTTTTTATTTCTTTGGAAATGCGTATTTCCATGATCAAGATTTGTCTTTTACCCTGCACTCATATAGTTCCCCCTTCCCAGACAAATACACAACCAACAGAAAGGTTATAATAGATCTATTTGTATACCGTGTGAACTATACGACGTACGGCACCGATACTGAATATTTGTTCAACCTCAGATTCTGTTCCATAATAAGGGGTGCCGAAGCAGTATATATGGGTCCGTATAAAATGAATTTTGAATGAATTTTATTGTACTAATACGCCCATTATGAGCCGAGTACAAAACAACGGAATAAATGAACAACATATATATACGTATAAAATTAAGTCCAGTCCATAATCATAATATTCGGATTTCTTTTCTCCATAAATCACCGGACTCTCCTACTATAGCATGATAGTGTAAAATTGCTCATCGTTTTGCCCGGCCAATGGCAGGCCGGTATATCAAAACGAGGCTGATATGACGTCACGAGTAATGCATCTTTATTTTCATCAAACCTACTTCTGACTCACGATAAAAAGTAGCTACCGAATCGGTGTGAAGCGAAAGGGAAGCAATGGCGCGCATGTCCAGGCAGGGAATTGTGGGAAATGGGCATTTGAATGAATGTTTTCGGATGGAGGAGGACCATCTGTGATCCGAATAGGTCGTATCTATGAGGTGTCATATTGAAGCGCTAGTGGGGCAGAGCCCGACTGGACTGATATGTAGTGGAAGTAAGGCTATGGCGCGCATGCGCAGTAGAAACAAGAGAATTTGGATGAACGTTTTGGGGTAGAGATGGGCTATCTTCAGTCCGAATGGGTCGTGTAGGGTGTCATGTTAAAGCACTCGTGGCGGAGAGTCCGACTGGATGGATGTGTAGTTGAAATCTGTGCATGTGCCGTTTTGGGGTAGAAATGGGCCATCGGTCCAAATGGCGCGTGGATGGTATCCTATTGAAGCTCTTATCGGGTAAAGCCAGACTGGGGGTGAAACGCGCATGCGCACTGAGGAATAGTAAAAAAGAACACTTTCGCAGATGCTGACTATGCCCCAGGCACTTCAATGTTATATGCATAGCAATACATGCAGCGAGAGAAGAAGAATCCCCAGGCAACGCCTCAAAGCCTATCTTAAAGCCTTAACGCCCTATCTTAACGCCAGGATGCAGATAGATGAGATAAAGAAAGATCAACACGTTCACAAGTTTTCATGTACTTTATTCTCCCCAATGTTACATTATACCCACGCTGGGGAAGCCGCGTTGGGTGTGTATACAATTCAAGTATGCTCTTGTCCAGTCAGAAGCCATCGTTTGATGTTGCATCTGTCAGAGTCGTTCTTATCCGTTATATGTATTCTCGGTTCCTTCTTTCAATCAGAAGCCGGCATTTGGTGTGGCGTCAACGTTCGGCCATGTTCACTCTTGTCCGCTAGACGTATCCCTTATAGTCGACGGGCAGGCCGGGATACTGTAACGGTAACATGCCATGAAACAGCTGTTTGCGCATCTTGATCGCATTTGGCAGGGCCTGTTTTTCCGATGCAGTTGCAAGTTGTCCTGTCCGGCATCTTCGATCAGTGCAGCGCGGGGATTAATAGCTGCTGTTAAATACGATCCCAAAAGGTGGTTTCTTCTTGACTCAGGCGTCAGGCTTCTCTGAGACATAGACTGACTATCCGAGGTCAAACTCTCCGTATCACTAGATAGACTCTCAGCAGTCTCTCCATCGGTATCACTCGGTGGATTCTCAGAATCAGCTGGCATAGTCTCAGCATCTGCATTGGCTTCTTGCGCCTTGATGTCTTCTTACCCATGTATATCCTTCTGGTGTTGACGGCTGAACGTCGACCATGTACGTCTCTGGGATACGCCTGCTTTTATAGACGTAACACAGTAACGCCCGCCAACTCCTAGTGTAACGCTTCAACGCCCTGGCGAAATATCTCAGAAGCTCTGACGTGTATAGATATCACATGGAATTAACACTAATTCATGAAAATTCAGTGACACCCGTTAACGCCCGTCGTTACACCTTATCGCCCGTCTGAACGCCTTAACACCCTATCGCCCTAGCATAACGCCTTATCGCCCTAGCATAACGCCTTAACGCCCTATCGTATCGCCTTAACGCATTATCAACCGTCCAATCACACGCACATGCTTTGACCATTGGCTCAGGATCCTTGATGAAAGTGACGTCATCACCATAAGTGACGTCAAAACCGGAAGTGGCGTCATCGCGCGCATGTCCGCTCATTTGATGGTGCCGCCTGGACCATACAGATAAGCGGATATGCGTGTTAATTAGTGTTAATTCCATGGGATGTCTTGACCCATCAGAGAGATATTTCGCCAGGGCGTTGAAGCGTTAAGCTAGGCGTTGGCCGGCGTTATTATGTTACGTCTATAAAAGCAAGCGTATCCCAAGAGACGTGCACAGTCGACGTTCAACCGTCAACATGGGATATACATGTTCTGAATGCGAACGTACGTTCACAAGACACTACGATATGACGCGACACCAGAAGAATATTTAAAGCCAATGCAGATGCTGAGATTATATCAGCTTATGCCGATGGAGAGACTGCTAAGAGTCTATAGTGATACGGAGAGCTCGACCTCAGTCACGCTACGTCTCAAGGAAGCCTGAGTGAGGAAGAACCCACATTTTGGGATCATATTGTGACCGCAGCTATTAATTCACACGCTGCATCAGAAAAAAGTCATGGCGATCTATGAACAGCACAGTCTACTGCCGCTTGAAATGTATAGGTCCATCTTGAAGGCTAAGCGCCACCTGGAAGAGAATATGTAATATAATGATTTATTTAGTTTTATGAGCATTATGCACAGCCACAAGGTCACGGGATACTCTCCTCAGATAACTTACATATGATAATTTACATACAGAGAAAAACACATAAAATTGTTTAAAAATAATGAAAACAAGACAATAAATTATCACCTTATTTCTGGCTGTGTATATGATAAACATACAAATAAACATACTAAAAATCGTCATAAACAGAAGCCTCTTCTGACATTGACTATGAAACAAATTTGTCTGTTTTTTGGAATAGTCCAAAAGTTCATTGGGGCATCCGAACGGTTTCATGCTCATGAACAATCTCAACCGATGACAGATGAAGTTGATCAGATCAGTACTTTACCAGCTGGGTAAATAAAATTTATCCGACTCATTGTTGAAATAATATGAAGTAACGAAATACCGACTTCTACATAAGTATTATCTATAATCTATCGAATGCAGCATCGCTGACGACCTGCTCCTAAGATGAAAGAGAGCGTTCGTGTTAGTTTGTAAATAATTTATATTCGTTTGAGGTACGAATTAGAATATAATATATAATATACCACTACCCATCAGCCTCTAACATATATTGTCATGTGACCAATTGGTACAACATGTGAACCCTAAAACATTCTAGTAACATCCATCCCGTAACAGGACTATCCTGGCGCTACTGGTGACCACCGCTGCCGCACCTTTCATACACAAAAACAGAAACATCTCCATTAAAATAAGACCTTCTTTCAGGATTGCATATGGTACGGCGCAGCATTAATCAGTAGGATCTATTCTCACATATACAAGTAGAGAGAGAGAAAAAAAAATATGGTTTAACGTCGCGTTCTCACACATACAAATACATCTTTCGATTATATAACCTGATACACAGTTGATTTTTAGTTCACATTCACATTTATCAGCGGTGATTATTCTATTCCATAGAGACTCATACGGATATCCAAATGAACAAAGAATTAGACGATTAATAATTATAGTAATCAGTAACTATGTATTTTTCATATACAGGTCAAGGAACCAATGATACCCAAATGACACAATAACAAAAAAAATTGACAAAAAAATAATAATTATAAAAGAAAATAACCTAATAATCAATAATAGTAATACTAATATATTCCCTTATCAGGTATATCAACAAAAAGAAAAACAGTTCATTTTCCACCAAAGACTATCGACAACAGCATTGCAAAAAGTAAATCTAATTTCTATTCAATTTATTTGATGGCCTAATCAGTTATGTAGCATTAATATGTCTACATTCTATCCACGGTTTACAAGAAGAAATATTATTATTTTTTATCAAACAGTAATATTATTTTTTAGAAACATCGCAGTGAAAATGCATCTCACTAAGAGTGTAGTGTGCAAGATTTACGGCGTTGCGTTTCGTAACTTGTGTTTAATTCCGCTTATACCGGGTCGTCAAGATCCTCATGGTGTTCACATGAGTGGTGTTCACATGAGCAAACACAATCTAAGTATGACTGAGATAAATCATTCTCTAGATAACGACGTTACAACGAATATCATATGGATTAAGAATACTGATCAGCGATACGGATTTGATATTTTGGAACATGATGATGTCTTGCCGGCATCATTGAAAGCTGCTGACCGCTTCTTCCTTGCAGGAAACTAGACTACGTTTATGTACACTATGATCGTTTTTTTCTGGTTCGGTGCTAATGATGTTATAGCCTACGGAATATGGAATAAGTCTTTGGATTATGGATGCGGAAATTCTTTAATGGACAAAGGCTGAATATTGAATGAGGGAGTAGACGCTTTTATTTCAAGCTGTTATACTCATATCCGCTTTTAATTATTCGCCATGTAATTGATTAATGGTCTGACCTATTATATATGTACCACAATACTGTATTTTCTTTTTATCCTCAATTATTTACAGTTATTTTGTCTTTCACCTGTTGCAAATATTAATAATGTTTCTATGTCATTTAATACATTTACTGTAGATATGTAAGATCGTTGGTCATGATAATAGTCGCATATGATCCAAAATGGAAACATTTTCCTAACTCAACAACTTAAATATCAACTGCTTTTTCCATGCGACCAATATAGTAAGCTTGTGATAAAATATATCCTGCTAGGTTTACCAAGCTCTCGCTATGACTACATCATACTAAGAATACAATTCGGAGGAAAAATATTAATGTGAAAAATACCCACTTTGCACTCCAGTTGAATCCTGACATACACAAAAAATATATCAAATCAAAATTGATCTCCTTATCATTGTATATCATTGGATTATAACAAATTCAGTTTGTGTAGCATTCGCACAGATTAATATTACATCCCGTCTTCACAGACTATCAATAGCGTTGCAGAACAGGCATTTAATTTCCATTCAATTTATTTGATGACCTGATCAGCTATGCAGCATTATTATTTCTATATTCTATGCAATTATATCCTATGCTCCAAAAGTAGAAGAAGTTCCTGACAGGTTGAAATCTAATTAGGACATTCACACTCTCATATGAACATATGTATGAAAAAAAAGCGAGAAAATGATGTACTTGGAAAATTGTTTTAGTGGAATCAAGCTTTCAAAGTTAGAATGTACGGACGCATGCATAAAGCTAAGGGAACACTTAGCAAAACATTGTATGAAAATTTCTTGTCTAATCTCAACAGATCTTTTTTTGCCAATGAGAACAGCGGACGTTGCACAACACCCCTCTCTCCTTCCACTCCACCCCACTCCGTCGCAAGGTACTTCCTGATTCAACTGATCCTCACCGACAACATGACTTAGGCACAGCACCCCCTCGCATGTCTTCAAAACTCGCTTTTCTGTAAATGAGCCATCAATTCCGCTATTGTCAGCAATTCAAGGGAATCACATTTCCATGTACCAGTTCTTCCCCCAATTCCACTGTAAATTCTGTCGCCAACACGGCATTGTCATCGCATCGAAGGCAACACCTGTCGAATGCTTCTCATACATGGGACCATACATAAGTATATCGTCGATATAATTTAGATCTTAATTCAGATCCTCCGTACCCGTAGGCACCCGTTCCTTCTCATTCACCAAACGCTATATAGACGATCTTCTCGCTGTGGATAATCGCTATATAAATGACGCACGCAGTGAAGGATATATATCTACCTTCTCAGGATTTGAAGGAAACCACAGATAGCCCTACAGGCACATCCTATTTAGATCTATATCTCTATAAAAATGAAGCGGGCATTCTCTGTCGTCGACTTTATGACAAAAGAGATGATTACAATTTCGACATCGTAAACTATCCCTTTCTGGACAGTAATATTCCAGTGAGACCTGCATATGGCGTATACATATCTCGCCTAGTAGCATTTGCTAGATCATGTGTTAAATGTGACGATTTTAATCAACGTCACAAAACATTGTTGCAGAAACTTATAAAACAGGGCTATTCCACCAAGCACCTTCACTCAAAGTTTCTCAAATTTAGCGATACATATCGCATGCTGATAGCAAAATACGAACGTAGCGTGCAAGACCTATGACGTTACGTTTCGTAACTTGTGTCTAATTCCGCTTAACCCGGGGCTAGGGGCCGTATGAACCCATGTACTTCAAGATCCTCATGGTGCTCATATGAACAGTGACTGAGATACATCATTCTCTAGATGACGACTTTACAACGATTATTATGGATTAAGAATACTGATCAGCGATACGGATTTTATATTTTTGGAAACTGTTGACCGCTTCTCTCTTGCAGGAAACTAGCCTATGTTTTTGTATACTATGATTGTCTTTTTGAATTTGGTGCTAATACTGTTATATGGAATATGGATTATGGACGCGGATATTCTTTAATGGACGACGACTGAATTATGAATGACGGACTAGACGCTTGTAATTCGTCCGTCCAACAAAAATGGTGGCGTGTATAATCGAAAGTCTGTCGAAAACTTCATTGGTTAGCACACAAATCCATTGACGTATACATTATTTGTTTTGATAAATGAAAGAATGTTTCTTACAAGAGGATGATGTTTCTAATGATGTTAGCAACAGAGATATTCCTGCCACCACTTACCACTGAACAATATTCTGTTATGAAGATATTTTATCAGAATTAAAATTCGTTTCAATAACGCTTTGATTGCGATTTAATTGGAAAATCGTGATGGTTCATAGGGTATCGCTATGTACATGTTTCCTTTCCTATATAGACCGTTTGAGTTTTCTTTCAAATTTATAGAAGCTTTTGCGATTATCATTACCGATAGGCCTTCGGCATTTCGCTCCCCCGACCAAATAGTTTTCTTACATCATGAGGTAGGGGACTGAAACTTACCGCACTACACTCTTGAGTCAAGCTCTACCAGAAAATGCAAGTAAATCCAAGATGGCCGCCATGATCGGCATTTTCAAAAAGGCATTTTCGGAAGATTTTTCGGTCAGATTTTTCGATTTTTTTATTTGTGTTTTGCTCGCAAAAACCGCAAATGAATTAGGTAATAATAATCGGATATGAAATAAAATAGCTTTTGCCTACTTTTTCTCGCAGAAAATACATGAATTTTGAAGAAAAATGACAAATACATGACTTTTCAGGCACGTCTCATGGACGCCATTTTGAATTTACCCATGATCCTCTGCGTGGGGTATTATATAAATAGGCTCAAAAATGACCCCAGTCATGGAGTGTGAGCTCTCAAGTTTTTGTCGCTCCGGAGATAGGGTAGAAAGTTTACCCCCTCCAGGCTTGGGTTCAAGATTTAATGCAATACAACAGATTTGCCAATAAGCAGTGAGCAATTCAGTACCGGTAGGTACGACTATCGTACTGTTGTATTACATGTAACAGTCTTGAATCCTGGCTATTTGTTGTAAAATATGTACAGAGATTCTATTCGATCAGACCATGCTTTGTAGCTTCTCTCATGTCATGTATTTATTGGTATTATAGGTAAATTACGATGGCAGCAGCGAGGCGTACCTGGTTATGCCTGGTTCTGACGATGTGTTCATTGTTCGATATGACTTCACCAGCAGAAATAGCAGATGGGCATTCGGAACTCCCGCGCGGAAATCTACGAAGGGGACCGATTCTACGCTCGGGGGACGACAACATGAATTTCCTATGAATCTCCAGATGTTACGCGCCGGAACGGTTTAATACGCATGGCTCCGAAGCCCAATCACTCTCGCGGAAGCCTTAATCCCCGACCAGCAAATATTTCCCTGCGAGTCTCTGATTTACGTCAGATATTCTAAAAACTGTTTATTCTTTTCATTCGAAGCACGTTTCAATAGAAAACCATCAGTTTAAATGGTACACACGCCACGTATTGGCAAGATATAATTCCCGTGACGTCACTGACAGTTCCCTGACAGACCGAAACACACGTGGTGGGCTATGGTAAAAGTACGATTTTCCACATGCTTCCGTGGCTCTTCCAAGCCAAATTTGAAAAACAGAGGCCCATGATCGTCATCGTAATTTGCCCCCTCAATAGTATAATGGAGGATCAGGTACAGACCTTGTGTGAAATGGGGCTGAAATCCTGCTTCCTCAACATAGAGGGGTCCAGTGGCCATACCTATGCTGTTGTGGTCACATGGTCTAGTCATACGTCACATGACCACGCTCTAGTCCAATATGGCGTCAATGGCCTTCGAGGGACATCTCAAACCGGAGATCCCCGAGAAGTTGCGAATGAGCAGATGGGGTCACTGGCACAGCTGCGTTCAGGGGAGACAACTCGTCTACGCTTTCCTGCCAAAACATGTCCATCGCTGCAACAGGACCAAACGCCACATTGCCCGATAAAGAAGACGTTTTATCCAACGGAACCCAGGCAACGACACAAAATTGGGCTCCTCTGATTCCTTCCGGTCTTATTTCCTTCGGTCACGTTTTCGGAACAGTTATCACTATTACCGGTGTTATCGGCTGCACCCTAACGATAATAATACTGTCTAGAGGGACATTGAAGTCTAGTGCATCGGTTTACATGATAGCTATGTCAGCAGCAGACTTGATGTACATTGTAATTATATGGCCCAATATTATGAACACCAGCCCCCTGTTGAGACCTACGAGGTCTTGGCAGATATTCTACTCTTACTATGACGTTTACTACACCGAGTCGATATATATAATCCAGGCTTGGGGAATTTGGGTAACGATATGTTTAACAATTGAAAGATTTATCGCCGTCTGCTATCCAATGAAACTACACGTGATTGCTAAGGAATCACGCGCTAGAATAATAGTAGTCCTGTTATTAGCCATGATGGCAGCTATAAATTGCTCCCGCTTTTTCAGGCGAATTCTCGTTGTGAAATTCGACCCCGTCACAAACCAAAATACATACAAAAAGATCTTGACACCTCTTGGGGCAAACAAGGAGTACACTGCCGTCATTTACTGGATTCACGCCCTGTTAACGGTGATTATTCCTTTCCCCACACTCGCGATTTTCAACTCTATCATCGTCTTCAATCTACGAAAACTGACCCAACAGCGGAAGTCGCTAACCGGAACCGAAAATGGTCAAGGAGAGGCCTCTAAAGCACGTGACAACCAAATCACACGTATTCTAATCGGCATTGTAATAGCGTTCATCGTATGTAACATTATGAATGGTATCCGACATGTGCAAATTGCTTTAAATGGACCGGCCATGTATAGGAGGGAAGCCTATTTTCACATGTCTATCTGGATTGGGGGAATACTGTCTGTTAGTTCCCCTACTGTGAATTTCTGTCTGTACGTCTGCTGTAGCCAGGCTATGCGCGATGCGCTCATCGAAATGGTAACCTTTCCTTGCCGTGTCATTCTCTCTGACAAGGCCAGCAAGACCGGAAGTACAGCGATTCCAACGGATGCTGATCCCAAAGTAAGGGGGTAACTTTGTGAACGTTGTACCATATCTTAGTAACCATTCCACTTAAGAAATGAATAGAAACCAAACACTATTGCCAATTTTCTAATCTCCTGGATAGTCCTCGGTACAAAAAATGCTCCTTCCCAAGGTGCCCATGCCACGAAGATCTCGCAGTGAAACATATTCTGATCGAGTGCATAGATTTTAAGATTGTAAGAGATTCTTTTCATCGGGCAGCTACATTAGAAGATCTTTTTAGTCGAGTGAAAGAAGACTCTATCTTAGATTATTTGAGACAAATCGGTTTTTACCAACCGGTATTAGTTTGAAAAGCTAATGCATCTAAACCAGTTTGTGCAGTCAGTGAAGGGAATGGATTCTTTCTATTCGATCATCAACTGCCTATTGTGGTCCATTCATTCATAGCCTGTTCTGATTGTGACTGATCCTAAAAGAAGCTGCATAATCAATTGTCAATTGAGACATATCTGTGATTTGATCCACATGTCAGGTAGGCTCAGATCACACCAAATTTCTAGACGAAGACAATTACTCATAAAGTAAAAATAATATTTAAAAATTCTTCCCAAAACAATTTCCATACCTAACATAGTCTTTGTTGTAGCAGTGCACACACCATACAGAATTTTCTTAACTGTTTCCAATATTGTGTGTTTAATATTTATGTTCATCTGCTGACAGACCAAAAACAATAACTATCATTAACTAAGGGATATACGGGATATGGCAAGATGGCATCGATAATTTTGTTATAAGTCTGTACCTTAGAAATTATTTCAGGTAATTATGAGAAACAGATGATTATGATAGCCCAATTTTATCTCACAGTTATAACAATATTTTCGTTATTTTGAGATTACACTATCTTAGTATAGCACAGATTTTAGTGCAGAGCGGGATTCGAACCAGCGATACCCAGATTAAGGCACCTTATCGCCAGCACAAAATGTCTACGATCTAAACCACTCGGCCAACGGTCCTCCCGCCAAAACAGGAGGTAGCAGACAGATAGTTTTGAAAGCGAACATACAGTACCCCTCTGATGGTCGTAATGACACAGCTCTCACAGCTGAATGCATAGGACGATATTTTTGTCATTTAGAAAATGATCGTACAACAGTATTTTCGTTATATTGGAATTACACTATCTTAGTAGAGCACAGATTCGAGCGCAGGATTCGAACCAGCGACCTCCAGAGTAAGGCACCTAATCGCCAGGACTTTATGTGGCGATTGGTAGTACGGTGTATCACGTTGGGCACACCGGTTCTCGTCAGATCACCGAAGTTAAGCAACGTTGAGCTCGGTCAATACTTGGATGGGTGACCGGATGCTGTACTGACTGGGCTGGTCAGTGTCCAGGATAATAGGAACTGTGGATACCCTTACTGTCCAGAAGTGTCTTTGAAGTAACTTTAAAGTGTGGCCATATTTTAACCTTGAAGTGCAACGCTCAGAGCCAGAAGTGTGCTTGCAGTGTGGGTATTGTTTTATGGCAATGCCATATAAGGGCATTGAAGTCACAAGGAATCACTTGGAAGTACTTTTGAAGAGTGCCTCAAATATGTTAACAAGGTACTGCAAAGGCACTTCATCCACCCTTCAACAAAAGGGTAACCTTCAAAGGCACTTCTGAAGTGCTCTTGAAGTACCTAATTAGAATACACGAGCCACTTCAATGTCCTTATATGGCAAGGCACTTCTTCCACTCTTCTACAGAAGGATACCTTTCATATGCACTTCTGAAGTGCTCTTGAAGTACCTTATTAGTATCATAGCAAATTCGTGTAATGAAAGGTATGTAGCCACGAGATATTTACTTTCCCGGAAAAGAAGACACAAATATATATTTGAGCACAGAATGTTTTATTTAGAGAAAGCACTGGGAGTGAGACAAAACAGTACACCATAAAATATTTACAATAAACCTGGTGGTTCGTAACAAGAAACATGTAGTTTATATAACCGCTAGCACAAATCCTTGAGACAACAGTACTATGTATGTAATTTACATGCAGTCTTTGGTATGATAAATTATTGCAGTATTAGTATTATTATTCAAGGGTGACAGTGTTCTTGTCCAACTTGAACTTGAAGCAGCAGATCGATCGAAGGATAGTTTGCTTTAGTTGCCCTGAGGTCCACTTGGACGTAATCCAACCTTTGCTGAAACCCACCAGTCTGAATTGTGGACTTCTTAGCCTGTTGCGAGAAATACATGCACATAATTAAAACCTGACCAGTTGTATATATGGTTCCGGATGACATGCAATCCAGTTCTTCTTTTTTCTTAATACACTCGATCAGGATGATTGAATAGGTTGACTACCATAAAGGGTAAAGAATGAAACACATCCGTACGATTTACAAAAGATTGATAAAGATGTTTATTATCCATTCTTTAGTAGTCCATGATATACAACAAGGGAGATAAACAGTTTGTGTGACGTTCTAACCAATATACACTATGAAGATATCAACCACACATCAACCATACCTAGGTGTGCAAATTAAAGTTCCTGTCAGTCGAGTGGCTGCTTGAAGTGAACCGAGTTCCTTGTAGCGGCTGTATTCTGGAATATTAGAGTATGCAATGTAAGAAGCCATTAGAATTGAAGTGAAACAATCATGTGAATTTTTATAATTTGTCTTTGTTAATTTCTGGTTCAACTAAATCTCCATACAGGTTTTCAAATAACAAATAAATGCTTATTAACTATAAATTCTTATTTTTTTTTAAATGAAATGTTCTCATTTCTCAAGATGTGGGTAGAAATGTACAATTGAAGTGTGTGAAGATCCTTAGCTTTGGTATATGTATAGTGCAATCAACAGACAAGGAAAATATACCCTGTTATAATGATTGAAAGTCTAATCATTGTTAATTATACTTTTTCTGATTACAGCTAAAAATAGGTTATGCTAACATTTTATTATCAATATATTTAAAAAAATATTTATTTATCATTTTGTCAAAAAATTGGTATGGGAATATTCTCTAATCTTCTGGAAGGAACAAAAATCAATAAATTTTATAAATCAATAAACAGTTCAAAACAACAAGATAATTTATTTAGAGCTACCATCCCCCAGTTAAATCCTCCTGTTTTGACATGAACAGGAAGTATACAAGCAGTTTTGTGATAAAAATATCTCACCCTCAGGGGATTTCCTCCAAGGGTGCATGCCAATCTTCATATGGGGTCCCATGCAGCCTGGGGTTTCCAAGCTGACAATTCACACAATCATGATAATGGCAATCCACAAAGCCTTAATGAACCTGGGTAGATGTGAAAGTGATATTGAGACAGAGATATGGATATTTCTTTGTGAAAGCCATGCTATATGACCCATTAAATTTGACTGCAATTATAAGATGAAGTACATTATTACTGTTCAGCTCAGTTCTTTGGTTATTAAGTTATGAAAAAAGATAAATTATAGTTATATTTATAATTCACTTACCATATCACTAGCTGCACTCATCATCACCATCTGCAATACAGTTCTTCAAACCTCCATACTTCTAATTTAACATGAACAAATCCACCTGATTTGTGCACTTGCTTGAGGTCAGCCATATTTGTTGTTGTTGATGGTGGCGCCCCCGGTGGTCAATTAAATTTTCAAGGGCAGATAACTCCACCAATTTTGATGAGACATTTCAGAGGAAAAAGACTATCAGAAACAGAAATTATATATATATTATATTTAAACAATTGATAATAATGAAGAGAATAATATAAAGTATTCTTTAATGGACATTTTTTGTTGCTGACATTATGTTAGAACTCATTCTTTTGAAAATATTTTCCCATTTTGTCCAATTTTACTATAAAATCATGGATTTAGACTGATTATAAAATCTGAATTCAACAAGATTTCTTATCTAATATGATACTATTTTGATAACACTAATATGTGAATATTATTAATATATATTTATTTTATTGAAATAGAAACCCATGGTACAGATCACTGTCAAAGATCCAAAATGTTCACAGTTCTGAGTAATATGTCAGTAATCACATGTGAATATTTTACACGGTTGTAGCTATTTTGAACTGTGAAGTACATGTACAAATCTGATGTTTAGTGGTTTGATGGAAATGAGATTTGATGTCACTGAGTGAAATGAAATCAGCCAACTTTAAGCTGGGATATTCCCAGAGCTAATTAAGATCATTGAAACTTGTATACATGTAGTTCTATAACTACAATAATGTTATGTAATGTTATAATGTTATGTTACTGTAACAGTTTGTGGAAAATTCCAATAATCTAGAAATCCTATTGAATTGAATCTTATAGGATTTTTCAGAATCTTATAGGATTTTTTTTAATCTTATAGGATTTTTCCAAAATGGTATAGGATATTTTAAAATCTTATAGGGTCCTATAAGATATTTTTTCAAGGGGAAGTCCCCCAAGTTATGCTATAAAACTGACAAAGTCAAAGAAATGTCTTTGAGGAGTACCTTAGATTATGCTGAAAAGTAACTAAGTCTCAGAAGTGTCTCTGAAGTACCCCAAGTTTTGCTGAAGAACTGACAAAGTCCATGAAGTGTCTTTGAGGAGTACCTTGGATTATGCCGAACAATAACCAAGTCTCTGAAGTGTCTCTGAAGTCCCTCATTTTTTTGCTATGAAAATGACAAAGCCAATGAAGTGTCTTTGAGGAGTGCCTTGGCTACTGCCTTTTTCTAATGAAGTACCTATGAAGTGTGCCAGTATTTTTTTCTGTTGTTGAAGTGCCTTTTCAGTGTACTCTTCAGAGGCACTTCTAGGCACACTTCACGTGAAGTGTGGCACTTCTGGACAGTAAGGGTACTCGCGTGTTATGGCACATGTATGCACCGTCGTGATATGACTGAAAAAATGTTGAAAACGACGTTAAATCCTACTCATTCAAAATCTGGTTCTGGTTATCGATTATCTTCATATGTTTTGTAATAAGAATTGTTTTCGCCTCAGAATCAACTATTTTGCACGAATGCACTACTTCACGGCCATGTTTCTCGAGAGTGATGAGACTCAGTGCCTCGAAATTTGTCTAAGTATACAATATAATATTGTACTTCATGCCAATTGAACAACTTCTTGTAGTGGAAGTATTTTATTTTGATACTTCTGTATTGCACCTGACCTGGGGCCATTTACCCATCTAAAGATACAAGGTCCTTTATTCGAATATTATTGAGGGCAACTGCATGAGTTACATCCCTTCGTTGAAAATCCAAACTTTTAAAATAACTTTGGTGGAGTGCTCCTAAGGCCGGAGCGACAAAAACTTGATAGCTCATGCTCCTTGACTTTGTAGTTTATCATATTGGTCTAACATTGAACTTATTTGCATAACACCCCAAGCAGAGGATCATGGGTAAATTCGAAAGGGCGACCATGTGGGGTACCACAAAATTGATGTTTACGTCATTTTTCTTCAAAATTTCTGTTTTTCTGCGACGAAAAGTGGACAAAGTCTTATTTTATCTCACACCAGATTATTATTTACTAATTTATCAGGCAGTTGTTTAGAAGAAAACACATAAATAAAAAAAAAAACGAAAAATCTGACCGAAAATTTGTCCAAAAATGTCTTTCGTGAAAAGGAATGCACTCTAGCCTTAGGGATAGCGAAAATATATAGGAGGTGGGAGGGAAACTTTCCGCCCCCGCCCCCAGGCTGCAGTACACCCCAAATCGCCCAGGCCAGATAGGGTTAAGACTCTTAGGCTGGATCTCACTATAATTCAGCAAACCGTCCCCGTTTCATTGTTTGTTTGTTTGTTTGTTTGTTTCCATCGTACACCGACAGTTTGGGTCAAACGGTCATGCAACTTCGTCGAGAAAGTTTTGAAGTAACTGAGGGCGACCTAAAAGAAAGAAGAACATTTCAACTGGGATGTCTCAAAATTGTTAACAGATGAACTCATGGAGCTCAATATGTCATATTCTCAGATTGACTGTCATGCCTTCAAGCGATTAAAAGTGGAACTTTAACTCATCCCACCATCTTGAATATTCTACAATTATATGACTGTAGATTCGATCAACAGATTGATAATGTTTTGTTGGCTGCCTAGATACGCTGGCATCAAAGGTAATACTGAGGCTGATAAAATGACTAATGCAGCTAATGATAATGAGGTTGATCCTGCTGGAATCCCATATAGCGATTTCAGACCCTCAATCTGTACTTGTGATAAAACTGTTTCAATCTTTATGAGACGCTGTAAATAATAACAATTTCCACGTGTTCAAAAGAACTGTAGGCTATATTCATCTGAACAGCCACTAACGTTTCGATCAAGCCATGATCAGGCGATGTAGAATCGGCCATACACGATTAACTCGCGAACATTTACTAAAAAAAGAGTCAGTCCCAAGGTGTATTCCATGCCAGGAAGATCTCAAAGTGAAACATATTCTTATCGACTGTATAGATTTTAAGACTGTAAGAGATTCTTTTTATCGAGCAGCTACTTTAGAAGATCCCTTTTAGTCGTGTGAAAGAAGACTGTATCTTAGGTTATTTGAGAGAAATCGGTTTGTTGTATAAGTTTTAATGTATGTTTTGATGTGTTGGATTACTAAGTTATTAACTTGGATACTTAGAATTTTGTTTCATCGTCGCTGTGCTATATTGAATTGTGAAATAGATTTGATTTGTAAATAGAGCTCTCTTAAATAGTTTGGCAGACAAACTACCCAGCTCACAGATTGATGTATTGTGCAATTATGTTAATTTATTTATGTATTTATTTAAAAAACATTGTGTGGGTGTGTGTGTATTCTTCTGTCTTTCATATGGACCCAAAGTCTGAAATAAAGTCATTATTATTATATAGCTGAAATATTGCTGAACGCGACGTTAAACCTGAAATCTCTCTCTCTCTCTCTCTCTCTCTCTCTCTCTGATGGAGATGGAAATGTGGCAATATCTATGGATATCAGACCTTTCCTTGTGTAGTTAACCGGTACATTAGCCGGATTTTTGACCGTCTTTGGCTGCGTAAAGCAAAACTATTAGAAGGGCATCGAATGCTGCTATTCTCACGGAGGCTGAGGGCTCCAATAGTTTGTAGCAGAGGGGCCTTCACTGGTGAAACGTGCCGAAGTGTTGGTGGGTGAAGCGGGCACAGACCCCACCTCCCAGCCCCCAGCCCCCACCCCCCACTCACATCACCCCTTTTCTCGATAGTCACTTAAGTTTCGGATGACATTATAAGGAGTCTGTGAATTGTCTCAGCATGTGACACTGACACAATTGAAATATACCTTGGATCTCATCGGCGAGCGTCAGATCCGACATTCAATATTCAGCCGTCGTCCAATAAAGAATTCCTGCGTCAATAATCGAAATACCTATTGCACTTGACAGTTAGCGCCAATTCCTAATGTACTTGAAATAAATATACTCAAAACACAAGATGGTTTCCTACAAGAGAGAAGAGAGTTGAGTGGGTGCTTATGTAAATAATGTAATGTAATTGACCATAGTTCTCAATTTGAAAATGAAATACTGTAAATGATGATCAATTATGGATATGACCTGATACAGATTGTTGAACTTAACTATAAAATAATAATATTATTATGTATAATAATATTCGAATAAGAAAGTGGGCATTCCGAGTTCCCCCATCTTCATACAGAAGTCGACTTCTCCGTTCACACTTGGAATTAGCCTTGATAGATCATCTTCGTTCACCAACCCAATTTCTACGCTCACGCTGTGAACTTGCCTTGGTCGGACGGGCTGCCACTATTGTTCAAACACAGCCTGTAGCCTCATGAATATGCATGAGGCATTATCCTTCATCTTTCTGAAAGTGCTCTGAGACGGCGTCAGCGATTCGCTGGCGTTGCCATTACGTCAGCCTGCAGATGAGGCTTGTGCTGTGTTTTATTGGTTCGTAAGACGAAATTGACATTTCTGATTTTGAACAATAAAGGCAGCTCGTCCGACCAAGGCAAGTTCGAAGTGGGAACGTTGAAATTGGTTTGGTGTAACGGAGATGTGATATATCAGCCCAACCTTTCAGTATAAAAGAATTTATTAATAGACACGAAACGTCATTGACCTCAAATCCATTTGAATTTTGAAATGTGTTGTATGAGTGGGTATTTGATTGGCTGTCCTATTTGTCTGGCCACCACTACCGCCATATTAGGAGAAATATCAGAAGTAACTATACTGAGAGAATATACGTCACTCTACACACAGTCATTGGTATGTTCTGATTGTCTCGTCATTGGGTAATAGATGAAATTTACGCCTCGGATTTAAAAGGCTATCAAGACTAATTGGAAGTGTGAACGAAGAATTCGAATTGTGCATGAAGATGGCGTTCCCAAGCTAATTATACTTCCGTTCTCCAATGCGCATGCTTACATATGCTCTTTCCCCGACCGAGGGACGGGTTTATGCTAGTCTTTATTAATACTACAAAATCTGAGCTTCTCCACGTAAACGCAATATACTACGGTCTCTATCCACGCAACTGTTAAGTTCAACCAATCAGCAAAGCAACATCCTGTGTATATACTGACCAATCAGATCACTTGTTTTACTCGACCATGGCAAGTTGTCATGTGACAAGACTGAAAGTTGGCAGAACGCGGTCTGCTATGCAAGATGGTCAAGGTTTCGACTTTGGCTCAAAAAGAAACCTGACGTTGTGAAGATGTCGGCCTCCATGCCGGGTTCTTTATCAAGTGAACAGAAATTAATTTGAATACTGATCATACAAGCATCGAATGTATTGATTACTTTATAGAATTTGCTGTTTGTTAGATATCTTGTATTTTGTATTAGATTTATTTCATGAAAATATTCCTACTGGCTGCTGAGATCTGGTATTTCAAAGAATTGTGTGTCTGGTACAAATCTGGTATGCAAATGAGCTTTGATGATGCCAGGAAGTGAGCTCTATGTGAGCTAGAGATAATCAGACAGACAAATAATGGTGTATTTTCTTTTCTAAGATTCATGGGAATGTTGTTGTTTTTTATAACTTAAAGTGATTTTTTAAATGAATATGAACAGCATAGACCGATGTTACTGAGTGTTCAGTAATTATGATTTCATAACCTGCAAAAAATTCAAAATAAACCCCTTAGTAACTGGTTGCTGGAAACTGTATTTGTAAAAATAACTTATATCGTTTGCATAATGCTATACCGGTATATAATCAATATTATCAATTTGACAGATATTAGTCTTCTAGATCTGCGAATATACCAGCACAAATTTAGCTCATTATGACGAGTTCACTTGGTGCCATCACAAAATCTCATTTGCATAAATACCCTAAATATCAGATTTATTCAAACACCAATATCCCTGCAACGATTTGGAATAATTACATGCGGAAAATGGCACCTTACTCACTATTGTGGGTACTTCCTTCTCTTAAAAGTAAACAATACCATTTGGGTCCACTTTTACAATCTCCATGACGGTAGAACTTTTCCTGTGGAATGCGACATAAGAACTTTCGAAAACTTCAGACAACACGTCAAGGTTTTGAGGATTAAAATTTAACACCCGAATCCACAAACATAATTTGTTGGTTGAAAAAAACACACCATTTATTCTCCATATACTGTAAAACTGCCATGAACAACTTGGCTACGATTCATATTAAACACATGCATAAATTACAACATCCATAAAATGAGAGATAAGTTATATACAATAGGTCGGCTATCTGATTTATGCTACAGATAAAGGTTAGACGCTACTATTAACTGTGTTTAGGATGAAATACTGCAGAAAATAGTTCGTCCGCTGATTGGCTGTTATTCATACCAGGAATGAATGGTTGGTATCATATATATTTTAATTCTTTCTAGATTATTTGACAAAGACAAATATACAAAAAAAGCTGGAACAGTGTCTGTAGACAGCAACAGTGTGACAGCTTTTTTTCGGGTACCCCATGGAGTTTTAGGACATTTTCAGTTTCTGTGGGGTGATTGTCTGTCATGGCGGCTGGTTCGAAAACGAGCCGCTCATCATATGTTCAAATTCCTGATAAGTTTGACAGAACAAATCAGTCTTTCCAGCAAGGTAGGTCATTTGTTGCGACGAAATATTGGGAATACGGTTTTCTGGAGATATGCCGGCCAAATTTACTACATAATAAGTAAGGAATTTTAATGATAGCGTCCAACGTACCATAAAACAGATGGTCGACCTCACAACAGGGGACGTAACTCTTTCTGGAATTTTATAAAGGAAAGTAACTCTTCCTCTTTCATTCATTTATTCTCATATTAAACATCATAAATTCTTTATTTTCATCTATACAAACATTCCGAATCATGTTGTAGCATCAATGTGGGGGAATATAACTTTCGGTGCAACCCATGAAATCTTCACTCATTCGTCTATAGCCACAAATGTTCCTATCAATAATGCCAGCGGTTGAGTCACATATGCCGTTCGTTAATCTTCGTTCAGTACAACCCGTGCTGTATAAATGTTCAACTAGATGCTCCGTACCGGTTATTTTCTGGAAGCTGACTCCTTCTCCTCCAGGCTTGTCGCTTTTATCAAAGTTTCCAGCGATGATGATTAGCTGTACACGATCCGTTTTCACAGCGACCATCACCTCCCCGATAATACGATAGACGCCATGCGTAGTGACCCAAAAATACAAACATGGCGTCTACCGTAATGTGGGGGAGATGGTGGTCGCTGTGAAAACGGCTCGTGTGAAAACAGCTTCCAAGAAATAACCGGTAAGGAGCATCTGGATGAACATTTATACGATACGGGTTGTACTGAAAGAAGATCAACGAACGGCATGTGTGACGATCAACTGCAGGCGTTATTGGTAGGTCAGTCAACAGTTGGGGCACCCTTGTCATCCTTACACGGCGAAACTTGAGGTTCGTACGCTTTTGAGCACATGAAATTCCATGTCTTTCCATGAGCTTTTCCATGACATATGCCTGATTTTCCATGATATATCCAGGGCACCTGAGACAGTTGTGACATCGCTGCCATATCTTCACACGGCGAAACTAGGCATGAACATCGACTATCTCCATTTCTTACCTTTCACCAGGAATGCCATAAGGAAGTCCTTATTTTATCGAGCCACCTCAGGATATACCGACTAAATACTGCATTGTTAGGGTTATACCATTATCACGGCATCAGATTGTATATCTCCTACTGTCAGATGCACACTCTGGTTGCACTGGGTTTAAATCGCGACGCCCAGCTTTGTGTGCATGGCACTCGACCAATCAGCATCGTACGCTTGTAAATAGAGTGGAGTGGGCTCAGCATGTCACAGCTAACCGAGAAGTTGTGCCGTGTATTCTTGTGGAATAATTTAGCATAACACTTGTTAATTCTTTTACACAATATGCTGGATGCATTTCCCATCTCTCTCGTATGCACGGCATACTCTTTATGACCTGTGCCCATTGTAAAACGATGGGATTGCCCAATCAAACCAACCAACCAACCATATATGATCCCTGTATGGATCAAAAGCGATACACACCGAATACGCATGCTCGCCGCGTTTTTCTGCATAGTGCAGCCGGAAGGTGTTACACCGACTATTCGGATGTTACAAACTCTGACAAGGGGCAATGGGTTATACAAGTACTCTACAAAACATTGTCGCCTAGCAACGCCGGTGGGAAACGTACGTAGTTATTGTTTAATTACTGAAGGCAAGTTGAAAACATCAGCATATTAATAGTAAAGTGTCAGTGAAAAAACGTACACTATACATGTATATTAGATGTTTATAGGCAACCACCCCACAGCGCATGCTCCGTTCACAGTATAGTGGAAGACGATCTTTACGACGTGGCTATGACGTATAGGGAAAAGCCCACGCACACACGGTTCAGTTTAATCCAACCGAACAACTTCAGTTTTGCACTTGGGCGAACCACTTTTCGTATGGGCACTCATGTCAACTGGGAAAATTAACTTGAGAACAGTTTTATATCCATATAGTCAACCAAAATACAACATAGAAGCGAAAAATGATCGACACATGGACAAAAACTTCTATAAAAAGATTATGATGTCACTTCCGTCGGAATCCTGTCCGAATATCTGACTGGTGGTTCCTGGTGGAGGTTTTGCCACAGTGAGATGGTTGATTTAAATGATGCGCATTTCTAAGCCCATATCGGATGGTCGCTTTGAACACATGTTTAGGCCTAAGCACTTCCAGCGTCAACATGTTTAGGTATTAAACAGTTTTCAAATGTAAACTAATATTGAACATTTAATCTAGTCGATATGCACTGTGTATCAAATTAATGAAAAAACATTAAATATATGATACCGGTACAGGTTCTTTCTTAATTAAAACATGCTTAAAACCAGGAAGAGTTCGTCATTTTGGCCTTTACGTGAAATCATTCATTAAAATTCTATGGAAGAAGCAGTCAGTGAGATTATTGCATCCAGTTGAAAAAGGGAGATAACTCTCCATATAATTGCTTAGCGAGATTCCTTCTTGGTCCTCTTCCTGTGTTTGTAACATTTATTCATGACGTAATCACCACGTTCATCCTCTTCCCAGGATTCCAACTCTTTGACATCATACTCGGTTGGACATTTGCTATCATCTGGGCATGCGCAAGTGAATTGATATCCAACCTTTATCTCTTGCTCTATATCCACATAAATTTTTGTGCAAGTCTGCTCGGCTTCGCAACTCGGCTGAGAACAGAAGAGAAAAAGTATAACAATTATTTTATGATTTGTAAAGGTCGACACGAAACCGGACATGTTTGATAGAAACTTTACGCGTGGATTATGTTACAGAATTCACAGAGACGGAAAGGAAGAAAACATTACTATAGACGGGTTACCTCCCCTGTATTCAATATGCATTACATACAGAAGACAGGTCATGGCTACGCCATTTTGTTTCAAGATTCTTTCCAGACTCATTCTCCACATTGCGGCAATTTTCGGCCGACATTCAGCCCGAATACACAGCTTTTATAGCATTACACTGGAGTAATATTAGAAATAGGGAAAACGAAATAAAAAATTATTGTTGAAAATTATATAAATAAGGCTGCCGAAAATATTAGCCAATAAGATGCGTCTTTCAAAATCAGCCCGTATCGGCAGCCATGAAAAATGATATGAGGCCATGACCTATCTTCTGTATGGAATGCATATGAAATACAGAGGAGGTAACCAATCTAACATTACTATTCATAGAAACATCGGACGCTAGTTTGCGACGCCGGATAACCCAGTTTAATATGGCGTCCCGTGTCCTCTACGCCCTTGAAAACGTATACCTGCACGTGTCGCAAAAGGCTCTTCTTCTCACTGGCGCTTAAACGTTCCGCTCTCTTTAGATGTAGTAATTTTCATCTTTATCCACCGGTGTAAAATCCAGAGCGAGAAGACAGCCTCAGTCCGTTTGGTTCGTGACTATTTCCTAGTCTCCAACGCAAACAACCAATCGATGTAAAGGCTGTTTTCTCGTTTGACGTTTTAACCAAGGCTTCAAAAATGGTACTGGATTTTACACTAACGAAAAAGGATGAAATGTAGTTTAAAGAGAATGTAAAGTTGCTCCTGATCACTGAACCACTTCCCTAACACGGTGACCGAGTGGTCTAAGGCGCTTCGCTGGTGATTGGTAGCCTCACGCCACTGAACCCCACCAACCAAACTGGAGTTGGTACCAAATTAGGATATCCCGTCTACCAAAAGATCACCAAAGTCCACCATTTCCCACCGTGAATGGAAGAGGGATAATTCGTTAATATCTCACCATTTCACAGACATAACTGTATCGCCAAGTTTCGTCCTTCTTTGTCCATCCAGCTGTATAATACTCCCCGGAAGGACAATGACATTTTGATTTACGCATGCGTATATTCCACAGATCCACGTTCGTTTCCATGACAGCTGCTGTTTCGTTGCCCACACATTCCCTCTCGCTTATGACTGGAGCACAAAATCTGTACTGTACGAGCCAGTCATCTGTAACAAAAGGAAATTGACTAATAAATTCGATAACAAACACAGCGATATGAAATGATTGAAGATTGTTTTCATGGTATCCATGGTACGTCTGTGAAAACTCAAGATGTTCACTAAGAAGATGATTAGCAGTCGCCATTTCGGCCGAAAAAAATCCCAAGGGTACAACACAACATTTGGCGGACCGAACACCACGCCCGTATGATAGCATACGTTCGCCTTGTCGAAAAAATATATTAGAGTGACATTTCAGGCGCAACTGCGATAACCCAGTCAAATCAAATCTGGACAAAGATTTGCCAAGGTCTATTTGCACCGGTATACCAGAACACTGGACGTAACGTCCCGTTTCCGGGGTTGGTTTCCCATCGGGAGGTGAAAGGTCGATAAACATATGGATAGCCTTCGTCGCTTGAATGTGTTATGACAGCGAACATCACCCACGCCGAGATTAAAGCATTTTTTCTCTCCAGGACGCTCGATGTTCCAGGACGCCCGGTGTTCACGCTCTCACGCCGATTTAAAATTTCAGGCTGAAGCTCCTTTCTGGTAATACGCATCAAAAATGTCCGAGTACATATCTAGAGTTATATAAACGGACAAGTGTGAAGAGTGATCGGCTGTCGGATGGACGTTATGTGGATTTATCGTTTCACTAGTGTGATTTTTGCAGAACTTTCCAAATAGACGTTGTCGCGAATATTAGCATTACTCCGTTTTGATTGCTCAGCCATGCCTTTCACAGCGTCAGTCCAATCAAACGCTTTATATCGTCAACTAATCAAACGTGGAGATACCGTGGGAAACGTCACACTGTTGTTTCATGGTGCATATTGGACTGAGTAGATCGGTGTGACGTTTGAGATTTTGCGCTTGTGGATTATTGACAATATACTAGTTTATGACTGATTACAGGCATCCGCTGAGTTCGGAGTTTCTGCCGATCCGTGCTGCATCCCTCGTCGAAATCAAGCTTTGATTTTTGGACCAGTCGTTAATGAGACTTAATTTTTTTTTCGTAAATATCCTTTGATCTACGAACGATCATAATGTAATATAGTATGTATAAGGGAACCCAATTCTTCAAAGCATATTGAACTATAAGATTTCAAGTAAGCGCAGTTTTACTTCGGCTGCCCAAATGGTTCATTTTGCCTCTCTAAACCCAGCCCTACAGTTAACACCTGACTGGGTCATCGGCAGCTAATTGGTCAGAATAAGACAAATGAGATGCTCCTTCTCATAGTGGTGCTACTACTTACTTCTTTCGTAGTGGTGCCAGGTAAGGGACTTCCGGTCATGGTTGTTCCAGTTGGTGGAGCACCCCTTACAGTCACAGTTGGCGCCCTCATCAGCCGTATACCCATCACGGTATCTCATTAACGTCCGGCACACGTGGTTCGTATTGGCACACCTCGGGATCTCTCGTTGGGATGGCGCCTGGAGAAAAAATAGTTACTTTTTGCAAAATAAGAATTGCTCATATTCTTATCAAGTAGAAAGTATGTCTGGAGTGTTTGTGAGCTGAGGGGCCTTGAAACTGGAATCTTTGCCCGTAAGTTCCGGTGGTAAATAATCTCTCCATTCTATACTACTGACGTACAAAAGCTGTGCTTGTGAATTATCTAGTGAATAAGTTGATCGTTCGGATTAAATGACACATATTTATTTAAATTTTTGATACCCACACTATATGATTTTGTTTTTTATACCAATTGCTCCGGCTTTTAAATTTTATTCAGTTGAGTTTGTAAGTTAGCCCTGAATAAACTTTATGGTCTCCTGAAAGCTCGCCATGCCACCTTCACTTCGCCTGGTGGTGCATGATCTGATTAGCGTGTGTGCTTAGACGCAAAGACATATCTGAAGATGTATTGCAGAATTCGAGTTATCATATGGCATGGACAGTGGAGGCCAAGGTCAAGGACATCGGAAGCTGGGAGCGGGGTTCAATGTCACACTCAATGTTATTTCACTCCTATGGTGACAGCCAGTTTGATTGGTGGAGGAAGCCGGAGTACCCGGAGAGAACCACCGCCCGTCGGCAAGTAATTGGCAAACTTTCACACATGCACCAGTGGGGCTCGAACCAGTGCCCGTAGGCCCTACAGCGGTATGAGACCAGCGATTACCAGCGAAGCGCCCGAGAACTCGGCCACCGAGGATCCCCGGGTGTTTGGCTACACTCTGGCATAGAACCTGAATAACAGTATTGAAATATGAAGAGGACGAACAATGACATAAACTACGGTAAATCACCGGATATCTTCCAGTTTTGCTGCATATGATTGGTCAATTCGAATTTTTAAGAAGATATCCAGTATTTTAATTGGCTTGTGTAGAAAAATGAGAGACTGACCAGCCAATCATAGAGTTTCTGTAAATATTCACTGAAGAAAACCTTAACATACATTGTTAATATAGAGGCATCAGCTCAATCATTCAGTAGGCAGCCGCCATAATATTAACGTCCGCACCTCCTCCGTATATCCATGTATATATGTATGGATATGCATGTGGAGGCAACCCGTCTAAAACAATACACAGTAACTTTATCTTACGAAGCTGGCTAAAGGCACGCATATGTATCCTCCTCGTCCCTATATCTCAAGATGTTATTTTGACAATAGAAGTGATCAACTGATTGCGTGCAGCCATGCAGACAACATTCCCGCACCTACCATCTACAGGAGACCAGCTTAGGCATAGCCGTCACCCCGACCACAATGTGCAGCCAATAGGTGAACTCTAAATCAGATAACTTCCGATGATCGTATAGGACCTTCTTGAACTTTGTCCTCAAGAAAATCAATAAATTGCGACGTCCCCCTATAATATGGTTTGCACAATATATCGGAAGTACTAGTTATATCAGTTGATTGGTTAACTAAGCCAAAATCGACCATCGTATACGCGATAATCACAGAATCTGATTGGTTATTTGGTATTGTGCAAGTCCCCCAATTCGCACAAAATTCAAATTAATCGTTTAACAATAGAGCTGCGCTGATACCACCAGCAGGTGCATTGCGACAGCGGTTAAGGATGTCCGGTGGTGATTTTTGGCTTTGGCGGTCATTTTGCGTATTTTTCCTATTCGGTTATTTCCCTTTCCTAGGTTAAGAGATAGGGATTTCCTTTAAGTCTTCTAGCCGAGAATTGTGCAGAGCAACATCCATCCAGTTTGATAAATTTTGATAGGCACTGTGATTATCTTCAAACAATCAGAATATAAGAAAAAGTTAAATATTATTTATACGATTTTTTCACGAATATGCTTCAAAACCAGGGCTATTCCCTATGTTTTCTGGGTTATCAAATTGACCATGGGTCAGTCCACTTAACGTTGCCTACAGCTGAAAAATGCACACCAACCTATATATTTTTTCTTTGTTTTTCCTCATATTACACAATTGTGAATGTAACAAAACACATTATTCAAAAAGTTAATTACTTTGATTTACCACCAGCGGACATCCTTAACAGCGGTTCGTTCGCTCTCTTTCCTCTTACCGTCAGGATCACTGGGAGACTATTGATCAAATTATCCTACTATTTCAAGAATGGACCATCAAGCTTTTACATTTAGGATATATAGTTTTGGCAACTTTCGATCGGAAATAATCCAATTATCATTGATTAAAAATATTTCTCAGGTTAAGGACATAGGGAAAGAGACTGAATTGAACGAACCACAGCGAACTGCTGTCTCAGTGCATCTACCTCGTCCTGTTATCAGCGCGCTCCATTGTTGATTTTTTTTTGTAAGTGATGGATTCCAGCATAACCGAGTGTTCACAGTCAGAACAATTCCGATGTGAAGGCTAAGACTGTAGGACATTTTTCTTCACATTTGCATCTAAGACACGCTATATAGCTATAATATAAATCGAGACGTCTAGGTGATTAATAATTCACTGTTGTTCACTTTCGGCCCGGATAAACACGCATTGTTTTCGACAGATGTGTAGTCTCCATGACGAGAGGAAGGAATATTGTCCACCATGTAGAGTAAACTAGGATGAAAGCAACTCCGAAAATGAAAGTCATTGTGATATAATATTCTATATTTCGGTTGTGATTATGCCATCGTCAGGAACTAAGATGAAAATAACTCCGAAAATGGAAGACATTGTGATATAATATTCTATATTTCGGCTGCATAATCACAGCCGAAATATAGATTATATCACAATGACTTCCATTTTCGAAGATACTTTCATCCTAGTTTATGTAAAACTAATGAGTGGGAATAATGGTTGTAGAGCGAAACCTGTGTAAACCGACTCTGCTTGGGACCAGATTATAGTGTCGGCTTTGGCAAGGTTCTGGTTTATCAAGATTCACAATACTTTACATTTAAATATTGGGAGCGTGGATAATGTCGGTGTTTAGAGGTTGGTCGGTTTACTCAGTTGTCGGTATTCACAGGTTTCACTGTAATTGATGGATCGATATCACTATTGATTCAGAACCGAAAAGACAGGCGGCTCAAATGTTCAGGGTATGTAGCAACAACTAATGACACAATTGTCGCAATTACGACAATTGTATCATTAGCAGTTGTCAGGTTGTGACAATAGCAGGCGACTCTTGTCACTAAAAAAAAATGGTAGTGAATATGTTGCCGCTTTCGTCACAAGTGGGAACCAGTAATTATTTGAGGCAAAAATATATCACACAGGATGTATGCCTAAATCTTTGATATACTTGCAATAGCAACTACTAATGACACAATAGTAGTAGTATAAGGCTATTTAAAAGTCCCATTTTGCCGGGGGAGGTAACTCTTGATTCCGATAGGGGGCGCTGCGAGGTGCGGTGGCGATCACGTGATCAAGGCATGTACTGACACGTTCTGCATTGCATCAGCATTGGCTGTGTGCCAAGTTTTGACCACTATAGGTCTGGCAACCTTTGACCTTTGTATTCCTCCGCGGTGATGCGGTCATGTCTGGCGGTGATGCGGTCGCGGAAAAAAGCTTCCGCGGAGAAAAAGTAGTCCCCAGAATTCAAATACGCTGCATGGTCCGATTGGGTCGTATGAGGTATCAATGTGAAGCATTCGTGAAGGGGCATCTGATGGGCTGGGTGCGGGGTTGAAATAGCGTCATTCTGCGCATGCGCGGTGGGCCAAGGGTATGGAAATAGACGTTTTGGGGTCTAGGGGAGCCACTAATGGTTCAATTGGGTCATATGAGGTATCAATGTGAAGCCTATGTGAGGGGGCATCCGACGAGTGGGTGTCAGGTTGGAAAATCGGCATTCTGCGCATGCGCAGTAGACCAAGGGTATGGAAAATTACGTTTTGGGATCTAGGGGAGCCACTATTGGTCCGATTGGGTCGAGTGAGATATCAATGTGAAACCTATGTGAGGGGGCATCCGATGGGCTGGGTGTGGGGTTGAAATATCGGCATTCTGCGCATGCGCAGTAGACCAAGGGTATGGAAATAGACGTTTACGGGTCTTTGTGGGCCCCTAATGGGCCGATGGAGTCGAGTGAGGTATCACTGTGAAGCCTATGGGAGAGGGCACCCACCTGGACTAGTATCTCGGCCGTTGTCAACATTCTGCGCATGCGCAAACAGGGAATTGTGGGAAAAGGGTATGGAAATAGACATTTTGGGGCCTGGATGGGCCACTGGTGGTCCTATGAGGTCGTATGAGGCATCAATGTGAAGCCTATGTGAGGGGGCATCCGACGGGGTGGGTGTGACGTGGAACTGAGGTCATTCTGAGCATGCGCAGTAGACCAAGTGTATGGAAATATACGTTTTGAGGTCGAGGTGGGCCACTATTGGTCCTATGGAGTCGTATGAGGTATCAATGTGAAGCATTCGTGAAGGAGTATCTGACTGGGTGGATGTGGGATAGGAATATCGTCATTCTGCGCATGCGCGATGGACAAAGGATATGGAAATAGACGTTTTGGGGTCTGGGTGGGTCACTAGTGGTCCTATGGAGTCGAGTGAGGTATCAATGTGAAGCCTATGTGAGGGGGCATCTGCCTGGCCGCGTTGCGTATGTTCACAATTCAAGAATACTCTTGTCCAATCAGAGACCGCCATTTGTCCTGCCATATTCGTTCTTGCCCGTTAGATGTATTCTCGGCTGCACTTGTCCAATCAGAAGCCGTCCTTAAGAAAGTCCCATCTTCGGCCCTGTTCGCTCTCATCCGTTTGTTCTAATCGTCGTCGGTCAGGCCTGGATATTCGTCGGGCAGCATATCCTGAAAAAGTTGTTTGCGCATTCTAATCGCATTTTCCAGGGCCTCAGTGGGTGGTAACCCCATAGCCTCTTCCAAGTGACGCTTGGTCTTCATGATGGACCTGTGCGTGGGGTCGCCTTTCATTTCAAGCGGTAGTAAGGTATACGTTTCATAGATCGCCATGGCTGTTTTCCTGATGCGGGGCCGCATTTCGGTGTACGCCTGTTGTAAGTTATCCTGTCCCGCGTCCTCGATCGCTTCAGCGTGAGTATTGATAGCTGCTGTCACAATACGATCCCAGAAGGTAGGTTCTGCCTCACTTTCCTGGGATGTAGGCTGACTATCTGAGGTCAAGCTCTCCATATCAGTAGATAGACTGTCAGCAATCTTGGATTCGGTATCAGTCGATACACTCTCATCGATCTCTGTATCAGCATCCGATTCAACGGACTCCTCGGCGTCTTCAATCCCATGTATATTTTTCTGGTGTCGCATCATATCGTAATGTCTGGTGAACGTGCGTTCACACTCAGAACAAGTATAAGCCATATTGACGGTTGAACGTCAACTGTGCGTGTTTTGGGAAAACACTCGCTTTCATAGACAGTAACGCCCGCCAACGCCCACTGTTACGCCTTAACGCCCTATATGTACGCCTTAACGCTCGTCTCAACGCTTTAACATACTTTCTTAACGCTTTAACGTCGTTTAATGATGCGTTCAAACAAATGTTGCTTTTGTGCTATTGCTCTGACATACGCCGCTTTCCAGTTCATGCCCGAGGTTTTCAACATCGATGCTGTTCTTTCTATTTCCATACTGGGTCCTTGTCCAACAATTTCATATGGGTCACGAGGTCGACATACTGCTGACGTAAAGCCCGTCGTAGTCTGGGTGCCAATCTGTTATGGGCTAAAATTGCGGCTTCTTTTTTTCGAATATCCTTTGTGTTGAAACTTGTTTTCTGTGGCCCTCAACGTCTCGCCCATCTCGGCGTCCATACTTTCTTTGAACAAATCCTTCCATAGCCTCGAGTTCACATTATGTTCATTCTCTTGTACGGGTACGGGTACGGGTTGGGCCTTCACGGTTGGGTGATACTCCGGGACTGCTGGTATGAAGCGGACCCCGCTGTATGGGGGTGGGTTGCTGCTGCTCCTCTGCCAGGAGTGGACTCGGCGGATGGTGTAGGGGTATATGACGTTGCGGTGATTCCTCGCCGGGTAACAGATGGGTCGTCAGCTGACAATCTTCGGGGGTATGGGCTGTTAAATCTACGAACAGGTAGCCGTACGGACGACTTGTCGCCCCTTGAAACGCCTGCATGAAATGGTCGATGTTCTGAGGATAAATTCGACTACCAAACACACGGATTTGTGCTCTGTCAATGGGATTGGAGAACAACACAAAGTATTGGCAGTTCTAGGCAATATCTCTGAACGCCTTCCCTTGAGGAAAGAGATTCTGGGTCAAATAGATGACGGACAGATTCCGATGATGGGATCCTTTAGTAAACAAGTCGGCGACGTGTGAATTGTCCTTGGCCGCACTCATCAGATCATCTAGCACTACCACGTTGGTCTGCTCTGGGTCAAAGTAATACGGTTCGTTTATGTCGTGGGGAATCTCTGGGACGAAGCTCACATTCTGTAACCTTGTAGTTTCGTAGGCGGGCTGCCATTGGTTATAACACCAAAGAACTTCATCACCCAGGACGTCTTTCCACATGCCGTAGGGCCGCTCACCGTCATCGTATAGGGATGCTCTACTGCTCTTGTGGGACCTATAGTGGGACTCGGCTGTGTCTCTTGGTTGTGTTTGCGTTGAATGTGCCTGAGCATACTATCGCGACGAGAGAAGGTTCTCTGACAGAACGTACACGTACACGACATGTTCACCAGTCGACCAATACATATGGACTGATGATGGACACATGTTCATTCCTATATTAACAGACCCTACCACCACCACACACACCACCATCAACTCCACCAACACCACCGCCACACACCACCAACACCACAACCAACGCCACCACCGGGCGTTGACGGGTCGCCCGGTGGTGGTGGTAGCCCCCGTGTACCTGTGCGCTTGTACCTGTGCTGCACCCGCACCCTGGTGTACCCTATTCCCTACGGGCTATAGGGTACAGGGTGCAGCACAGGTACACGCGCATGCCTGCGATGACGTCATTTCCGAGCTCTGAGCTCCACAAGCTTTGAGCTCCGAGAGCTCCGATCCAAGAGCTCTGCCACACGGGGGCTACCACCACCACCGGGCTGTGACGCCCGTCAACGCCCGGTGGTGGCGTTGGTGGTGGTGTTGGTGGCGTGTGGCGGTGGTGTTGGTGGAGTTGGTGGTGGTGTGTGTGGTGGTGGTAGAGTCTGTAAATATAGGAATGAACATGTGTCCATCATCAGTCCATATGTATTGGTCGACTGATGAACATGTCGTGTACGTGTACGTTCTGTCAGAGAACCTTCTCTCGTCGCGATAGTATGCTCAGGCACATTCAACGCAAACACAACCAAGAGACACAGCCGAGTCCCGCTATAGGTCCCACAAGAGCAGTAGAGCATCCCTATACGATGACGGTGAGCGGCCCTACGGCATGCGGAAAGACGTCCTGGGTGATGAAGTTCTTAGAGGCAGGGGTGGCAACCCCAGCTCCGACACGTGTTGTTTGGTGTTATAGCCAATGGCAGCCCGCCTACGAAACTACAAGGTTACAGAATGTGAGCTTCGTCCCAGGGATTCCCAACGACATAAACGAACCGTATTACTTTGACCCCGAGCAGACCAACGTGGTAGTGCTAGATGATCTGATGAGTGCGGCCAAGGACAATTCACACGTCGGCGACTTGTTTACTAAAGGATCCCATCATCGGAATCTGTCCGTCATCTATTTGACCCAGAATCTCTTTCCTCAAGGGAAGGCGTCCAGAGATATTGCCTAGAACTGCCAATACTTTGTGTTGTTCTCCAATCCCATTGACAGAGCACAAATCCGTGTGTTTGGTAGTCGAATTTATCCTCAGAACATCGACCATTTCATGTAGGCGTTTCAAGGGGCGACAAGTCGTCCGTACGGCTACCTGTTCGTAGATTTACAAGCCCATACCCCCGAAGATCGTCGGCTGACGGCCCACCTGTTATCCGGCGAGGAATCACCGCAACGTCATATACCCTTACACCATCCGCCGAGTCCACTCCTGGCAGAGCAGCAGCAGCAACCCACCCCCATACAGCGGGTCCGCTTCATACCATCAGTCCCGGAATATCACCCAACCGTGAAGGCCCAACCCGTACCCGTACAAGGGAATGGACATAATGTGAACTCGAGGCTATGGAAGGATTTGTTCAAAGAAAGTATGGACGCCGAGATGGGCGAGACGTTGAGGGCCACAGAAAACAAGTTTCAACACAAAGGATATTCGAAAAAAGAAGCCGCAATTTTAGCCCATAACAGATTGGCACCCAAACTACGACGGGCTTTACGTCAGCAGTATGTCGACCTCGTGACCCATATGAAATTGTTGGACAAGGACCCAGTCCATATGGAAATCGAAAGAACAGCGTCGATGTTGAAAACCTCGGGCATGAACTGGAAAGCGGCGTATGTCAGAGCAATAGCACAAAAGCAACATTTGTTTGAACGCATCATTAAACGACGTTAAAGCGTTAAGAAAGTGTGTTAAAGCGTTGAGACGAGCGTCAAGGCGTACATATAGGGCGTTAAGGCGTAGCAGCGGGCGTTGGCGGGCGTTACTGTCTATGAAAGCGAGTGTATTCCCAAAACACGCACAGTCGACGTTCAACCGTCAACATGGCTTATACTTGTTCTGAGTGTGAACGCACGTTCACCAGACATTACGATATCATGCGACACCAGAAAAATATACATGGGATTGAAGACGCCGAGGAGTCCGTTGAATCGGATGCTGATACAGAGATCGATGAGAGTGTATCGACTGATACTGAATCCAAGATTGCTGACAGTCTATCTACTGATATGGAGACCTTGACCTCAGATAGTCAGCCTACATCCCAGGAAAGTGAGGCAGAACCTACCTTCTGGGATCGTATTGTGACAGCAGCTATCAATACTCACGCTGAAGCGATCGAGGACGCGGGACAGGATAACTTACAACAGGCGTACACCGAAATGCGGCCCCGCATCAGGAAAACAGCCATGGCGATCTATGAACAGTATACCTTACTACCGCTTGAAATGAAAGGCGACCCCACGCACAGGTCCATCATGAAGACCAGGCGTCACTTGGAAGAGACTATGGGGTTACCACCCACCGAGGCCCTGGAAAATGCGATTAGAATGCGCAAACAACTGTTTCAGGATATGCTGCCCGACGAATATCCAGGCCTGACCGACGACGATTAGAACAAACGGATGAGAGCGAACAGGGCCGAAGATGGGACTTTCGTAAGGACGGCTTCTGAATGGACAAGTGCAGCCGAGAATACATCTAACGGGCAAGAACGAATATGGCAGGACCAAATGGCCGTCTCTGATTGGACAAGAGTATTCTTGAATTGTAAACATACCCCACGCGGCTCCCCTAGCGTGGGTATGTTATGATGGAGGGGAAAATAAACTATATGAAAAAACTTGCTGTTGTTGTTGTTCTCTCATCCTTGTTGTTGTTGTTCTCTCATCTGTCTATATCATGGCGTCAAGGTGTTATGCTAGGGCGTTAAGGCGGACGTTGACGGGCGTCACTGCATTTCCAATGAATTATTGACAATCCCACGAAAATCAGAGCTTTTGGGCTAATTCACCAGGGCGTTGAAGCGTTGAGCTTGGCGTTGGCGGGCGTTGCTCACAATTCCCTGTTTGCGCATGCGCAGAATGTAGACAACGGCCGAGACACTAGTCCAGGCGATGCCCCCTCACATAGGCTTCACATTGATACGTCATACGGCTCCATCGGCCCATTAGGGGCTCCCTAGATCCTAAAACGTTCATTCCAATGCACTTTTCCCACAATTTCCTGTCTGCGAATGCTCAGAATGTTGAACACGGACGACACACTATTCCAGGCAGATGCCTCACTCACATAGGCTTCACAGTGATACCTCATTCGACTCCATAGGACCACTAGTGGCCCACCCACACCCCAAAACGTTTATTTCCATACCCTGTGTCTACCGCGGATGCGCACAATGACGACATTCCTACCCCACATCCACCCAGCCAGATGCTCCTTCGCGAATGCTTCACATTGATACCTCATACGACTCCGTAGGACCAATAGTGGCCCACCTCGACCTCAAAACGTCTATTTCCATACTCTTGGTCTACTGCGCATGCGCAGAATGACGTCAGTTCCACGTCACACCCACTCCGTCGGATGCCCCCTCACATAGACTCCATCGGACCAATAGGGGCTTACCTAGATCCCAAAACGTCTATCTCCATACCCTTTTCCCACAATTCCCTGTCTACGCATGCGCAGAATGTTGACAACGGCCGAGACACTAGTCCAGGCGGATGCCCTCTCACATAGTCTCCACAGTGATACCTCATACGACTCTATCGGCCCATTAGGGGCTCCCCTAGACCCGAAAACGTCTATTTCCATACCCTTGGTCTACTGCGCATGCGCAGAATGCCGATATTTCAACACCACACCTCACATAGGTTTCACATTAATATCTCACTCGACTCAATCGGACCAACAGTGGCTCCCCTAAATCCCAAAACGTCTATTTCCATACCCTTTGTCCACCGCGCATGCGCAGAATAATATATTTCAACCCCGCACCCAGCCCATCAGATGCCCCTTCACGAATGCTTCATATTGATACCTCATATGACCCAATTGAACCATTAGTGGCTCCCCTAGGCCCCAAAACGTCTATTTCCATATCCTTGGTCCACCGTGCATGCGTAGAATGACGCTATTTCAACCCCGCACCCAGCCCATCAGATGCCCCTTCACAAATGCTTCACATTGATACCTCACTCGACCCCATCGGACCATGTAGCGTATTTGAAGTGTGGGGACTACTTTATCTCCGCGAAGGCGACCGCATCACCGCCAGACCGCATCACCGCGGAAGAAAACATGCCCAGGGCCCCTTTGCCGGAACTATAGTGATCTGGGGTTACCTCCCTCTAGAAAGATAACAATTGGAACTCTTCTGTGTTGGGAGGTAGATTTTCAATCTAGCCCCAGAACTCACTTTAGCTGTGAAAACTGACCTCTGGCCTAGTGGATTTCTGGGAGCAGAAACGGAAACGTCGCACTTGTTTGTTTACTTTCTTATTTATTCTACTTTTTATATGTTTTGTACTCTGTCCCAAATGGGATGCTCAGTGCAATAAAGAATCTTATTTTATCATGCACACAATTAATTTTCGGCGGAACCAATCTCGCGTTCGTCTATTTCCGTATTGGCGGAAATTAGCCCAGTTGCTGAGTTCTGGTGATAGATTGCTATTATTCAACTAAACATAGAAATAGTTTTGTATAATTTGAATGAGTTATGTTCGTTTGGTTAAAATTAACTGAATTTCACAATAAAATGCACCCGGATCTCTCGATTATCAAAGGCACTATTTCTTAGCCGGCTCACTGCGTGATCGTCATACGCTCCCCACCAGTGGGGATTTGTGCGTTCTATGTGAGAGGCTTGTTCCGCCAATACGGAAATAGCCGAACGTGAGATTGGTAGATTTTCTCTCCAATATGCAAATTTTTGAGGTCATTTAAGTGCAAAGAGGTCAATGAGATCATTTTTCACCTAACAATACTACTCACGCGGCACGCGAACGCGCGAATGGCTAATAGCGGCCATCAAAAATGGTCGCGGCACGATAACACGAGAACACGCGAACGATGCCATTAGCGAGTCGCGACCTACCATTCGCGTGTTCTCGTCCTCTCGCATACTCGTCTCAGGATAGGTCGCGACCCGCGGAACACGAACACGCGAACGGTGCTTCCGGTTCAGTTCATGCGCAGATCCGGAAGCTGTACGTCTTCAACAGTGCAACAGGTTTAAAAGCGAAAGCGGACTAACGTAAGATAAAAGATCATTGACATTTATTGGCGAGTAATGGGCCATATACATGTATCTCGACAGCATCATCATTGTCGACAAAAGATAAAGAATATACGATCTTTGATCCCCCGTTTATATTGTTTCCATCGTCATTTTCAAGGCTGTTTCCCGGTTATGCCAGATCACATACAATGGTTCTGAATATAATTTAATACGAACCGGAATTTAGTGTTTTCCGTTTTACAAAATGAAATCCGATGATAAAGTCAGGCGACAGACAAAGGAACAGTACTTCATTCAGAAGTTCAAATGTGAATTAAACTGTTAATAATACCTTTGTTGATGTATGAGCTGTGGGATTGAACAATTAATTATTTCTTTTATGCATGTATCGACTGAAAAAGGAGATGTCAGACAACTGTCGATAAAAACTAACCATGTATTTATAAAGTCTGGACGTGTCAGGCAAAACCAACTCAACGGACATGAGTAGTAGTCTCTACCCGATCTGTCGTCCCGGCGCCTCACTGCGCATGCGCGAGAACAAAAAAATGGGGAGGTCATGGGGAGGTGTGCGCAGGAGTGTTGTGCGCAGGTATGACGTCACTTCCGGTTGGGTGAATGGGGCGTGACCTTGGGGGCATGTATTTCTCCGCGGTGATGCGGTCTGGCGGTGATGCGGTCTGCCTCCGCGGACCGAAAGTAGTCCCAAAACCGTGGGTTTTCGTGGAAGTGTTCGGCAATCTGTAGGGACCGCTAGTGGACCGATTGGGTCGAGTGAGGTATCACAGTGAAGCATTCGTGAAGGGGCATTTGTTGGGTTGGGTGTGGGGTTGAAATATCGTCATTCTGCGCATGCGCGGTGGCCAAAGGGTATGGAAATAGACGTTTTGGAGCTAGGGGAGTCCCTAATGGGCCGATGGAGTCGTATGAGGTATCAATGTGAAGCATTCGTGAAGGGGCATCTGATGGGCTGGGTTTGGGGTTGAAATATCGGCATTCTGCGCATGCGCGGTGGCCAAAGGGTATGAAAATAGACGTTTTGGAGCTAGGGGAGTCACTAATGAGCCGATGGGGACATATGAGGTATCCATGTGAAGCATTCATGAAGGGGTATCTGACTGGACTAGTGGCTCGAGCGTTGTCACCATTCTGCGCATGCGCAGACAGGGAATTGTGGGAAAAGGGTATGGAAATAGACGTTTTGGTATCTAGGGGAGCCCCTAGTAGTAGTGTATATTACCCTGTTTGAGTCCAATTTCACCCGGATGTAGAGGTCATTTGTGGCGGTCACGTGGCGGTTACATCCAATCAGAAGCGAGTAAAATTTGACCTCAGAAATTTGCATATGACGTTCTGTGGGTCCAAGATGGCGGCGTTCTGTGGGTGCAAGATGGCGGCGTTCTGTGGGTCGAAGATGGCGGCGTTCTGTGGGTCCAAGATGGCGGCGTTCTGTGGGTCCAAGATGGCGGCGAACCAACACAGGAGAGTTCCAATTGGAGGGAATGTATTCAGAATGTATTCATCCGCGGTGATGCGGTCTGGCGGTGATGCGGTCTGCCTCCGCGGACCGAAAGTAGTCCCAAAACCGTGGGTTTTCGTGGAAGTGTTCGGCAATCTGTAGGGACCGCTACTCGACCGATTGGGTCGAGTGAGGTATCACAGTGAAGCATTCGTGAAGGGGCATTTGATGGGTTGGGTGTGGGGTTGAAATATCGTCATTCTGCGCATGCGCGGTGGCCAAAGGGTATGGAAATAGACGTTTTGGAGCTAGGGGAGTCCCTAATGGGCCGATGGAGTCGTATGAGGTATCAATGTGAAGCATTCGTAAAGGGGCATCTGATGGGCTGGGTTTGGGGTTGAAATATCGGCATTTTGCGCATGCGCGGTGGCCAAAGTGTATGAAAATAGATGTTTTGGAGCTAGGGGAGTCACTAATGAGCCGATGGGGTCATATGAGGTATCCATGTGAAGCATTCATGAAGGGGCATCTGACTGGACTAGTGGCTCGAGCGTTGTCACCATTCTGCGCATGCGCAGACAGGGAATTGTGGGAAAAGGGTATGGAAATAGACGTTTTGGTATCTAGGGGAGCCCCTAGTAGTAGTGTATATTACCCTGTTTGAGTCCAATTTCACCCGGATGTAGAGGTCAATTGTGGCGGTCACGTGGCGGTTAGATCCAATCAGAAGCGTGTAAAATTTGACCTCATAAATTTGCATATGACGTTCTGTGGGTCCAAGATGGCGGCGTTCTGTGGGTCCAAGATGGCGGCGTTCTGTGGGTCCAAGATGGCGGCGTTCTGTGGGTCCAAGATGGCGGCGTTCTGTGGGTCCAAGTTGGCGGCGAACCAACACAGGAGAGTTCCAATTGTTGGAGGGAATGTATTCAGAATGTATTCATCCGCGGTGATGCGGTCAAGCAGCGATTTTGGCGGTGATTCGGTCTCGGAAAAAGCTTCCGCGGAGAAAAAGTAGTCCCTAGATAAAATGGTCCGATTGGGTCGAATGAGGTATCAAAGTGAAGCTTATGTGAAGGGGCATCTAATGGGCTGGGTGTGGGGGTTGAACTATCGGCATTCTGCGCATGCGCGGTGGCCCAAGTGTATGGAAATAGACGTTTTGGGACGTAGGGGAGCCCCAAATGGTCCAATGGGGTCGAGTGAGGTATCAAAGTGAAGCTTATGTGAAGGGGCATCTGATGGGCTGGGCGTGGGGTTGAACTATCGGCATTCTGCGCATGCGCGGTGGCCCAAGGGTATGAAATAGACGTTTTGGAGCTAGGGGAGCCCCTAATGGACCAATGGGGTCGAGTGAGGTATCGATGTGAAGCATTCGTGAAGGGGCATCTGATGGGCTGGGTGTGGGCTTGAACTATCGGCATTCTGCGCATGCGCGGTGGCCCAAGGGTATGGAAGTAGACGTGTTGGGAGCTAGGGGAGCCCCTAATGGACCAATGGGGTCGAGTGAGGTATCAAAGTGAAGCTTATGTGAAGGGCCATCTAATGGGCTGGGCGTGAGGTTGACATATCGGCATTCTGCGCATGCGCGGTGGCCCAAGGGTATGAAAATAGCCGTGTTGGCATGTAGGGGAGCCCCTAATGGTCCAATGGGGTCGAGTGAGGTATCAAAGTGAAGCATTCGTGAAGGGGTATCTGATGGGTTGGGTGTGGGGTTGAAATATCATTCTGCGCATGCGCAGATGCAATGCGGAGCTCTCGTCCAATCAGAAGCGAGTATTTTGACCCGGTGCATTATGGGACATATCCAAGATGGCGGTACGTATGTTCAAGATGGCGGCACATCCGGTGTCGAAAACTGACCATTTTGTCGGGATGTGGTCACCTAGTGTCGAAAACTTGACCCTGTATGGGTCCCGCTAGACGTTTTGGAGCTAGGGGAGCCACTAATGGTCCAATGGGGTCGAGTGAGGTATCAAAGTGAAGCATTCGTGAAGGGACATCTGATGGGCTGGGTGTGAGGTTGAACTATCGGCATTCTGCGCATGCGCAGTCTGGCCGTAGTATAGAAATAGACGTGTTGGGGTGTAGGTGGGCCACTAGTGGGTCGATGGGATCGAGTGAGGTATCCATGTGAAGCCTAGGTGAGGGAGTTACACTAGGGTGTCGTATCCATTCTGCTGCGCAGGTCACGTGGGGGTTGTGACGTCACTTCCGGGTTTTTCACTAAAAACTACCTCCAAACATAGAAGAGTTCCAAATGTTTCCCCTTACACGTCCGTATGTTCAACCGCCGGGGTGTTTTCCCGCCCCGGCTCCCCCACCGCAGCGCGCGCGCGCGGGTTCTCCGGCCGCAGCGCGCGCGCGCGTCAATGTAGGGAGAGGTTAAATCGACAACATAGAACTTATAGTCATAAACTTAATCTATACGTGTTGGACGAGTCTTCACTCACCGTATACACGCACCTCAATGAAATGCCCGCTCCAAACCTAGACCAAAACACGTACTTGGTCTGTGGGCTGATTTCATTGGCTCTCTATTTTCACTATAGTGCTCTTGCATTCTAACCTTGATGGGTTACATTTTGGCCCCATTCTAGGCCACTGATTGGCTAATACGGTGTTCAAAACCAGTTTCATGCATTATGTTCATATAACTTATAGTAATAAACTTAATCTATACGTGTTGGACGAGTCTCTTCACTCACCGTATACACGCACCTCAATGAAATGCCCGCTCCAAACCTAGACCAAAACACGTACTTCGTCTGTGGGCTGATTTCATTGGCTCTCTATTTTACGATAGTGCTCTTGCATTCTAACATTGATGGGTTACATTTTGGCCCCATCCTACACCACTGATTTCAGTTTGACTGAATCTCCACATTGGGCATTTATGCATTATGAATAAAACACACAAGACAGAGTTTTTTGGTGAGATCTCATTTTGTTTTTTATTCAGTAACAACAACAACGTGAGAACAACCACGTGAAAACTGAAGCCCAGAACAGGGGGGCTTGTACATTGAAAGAACTGAAGCCCAGAACAGGGGGCTTGTAAACTGAAGCCCAGAACAGGGGGCTTGAACATTGAAAGAACTTAAGCCCAGAACGGGGCTTGTACATTGAAATGATGGGCGGCCCAGTCATAGACGAGTACATCGCGGTCCTCGGCCTTGGGGTACTCGTCAAACATCTGTACGATGGTAGATAAGGGTCTTCCCCGGCATCGATGGTACAGCTAAAACAAGCAATATTGTTCGCACACGCTACTGGCCAGGCTTTGCAACGTTTAACTGTTCCAACACCACGTCTCTGTACCTTGATCCATGAAATTTGTTAAATCGGGATGGAGGGGTGGCCGGCCGTACGGGTCAAAGTATTCGCCCTGCTGTTCTGTCAAATACACGGCCATCCAATGTTCACCGGGCCGATCCATCGGGTCCGTGTTGAGAACGTAAGCAGCAGGATACATACGGTCTAATGGGAACACATCTCGGGCGAACACCCCTTGAAAGACCATACGTGTCTCTGGGTCTGTATCCATGTTAGGTGGAGAAGTCACACAGGACGTTGCGCGCCTTGTCCACTTGAATGATGTTGTCAAACTCGGCGTAGCAGATCACATTGACAGTGGTCGCCAGGGCTCGTGCAAAGTGGATTTTCACCCGTAAATTGCCTTGCTTGGCCAGGGCCAGCTCATGGTCGTTCTCTAAGGTGGGGGTCAGATCGAAACAGAACAACGTGTATCCGTTCGCGTAGTGCTCCCGACTGATGAAATTCCCTTCGTCCTGGTTGATTTGACCGGTGGCTGTAAACAGGCTCTGATAGGCTCGAATGAAATTTCTGCGCCCAAAGTTCGGTGTTAAGGCCGTGGCTGGCACCTGTTGTCCATCCACATGCAGGGCCACAAAATTGATGCCGAAATGTTGAAAGTCAAACGGATTCTCTGGGTAGGCTCCGCTGAAACTGGTATTTTCCACACAGGCCAGGATCAATTGCTTGGGTAGTTCCCCCAGGAACAGGTTTTCTTTGATGGCGCCCATATTTCCAGCAGGCACAGAGAACACTTTGGTTTGTACACGTCGGATAGGGTACTGGGCTGGTTTTGTTTCCAAGGCTTTCATGTGTCCCAATTGAACGGCTGGATTCGGTTTCACTTTCGGACATACAGCACTGCCTCTTGGATGACAATCTTATAGTCCGCTGCATGCCCGTCTACGTTAGTGGCCATCAAGGCGAAGGTCGGAGGCGCCCGTATCAGTCGGATTTTGATGGGGATCTTGTTCAAGAGGTACCGGTCTTGCATGAACATGTCTGTGTGCAGTCGACCCATCATATCCACCGAGGCACTGTTCGCAGTGGAAGCCTTCCGTTTGTTATATCCCACATTGTCCACCGTGTCCATGTGCTCGGGTGTGTCCTGGTAGAATAAACCGGCTGTCAGCTGAGACTTTTTAGCCTCTCGGCCATACGACAACAATGTCTCGATGTAGGCTCGATAGGGGTACGTGTTGGTGGAGTCACTGATGAGTTTGTCGCTGAGAAAAATATCCACCTGCTGAAACATCGAGTGCAGCCAGAGATTCGTCGGGCCCACCGTTGCTTGGTCAACGATTCTGGTGCCATCCCCACTGACCACCTTGGCTTTCACATACAAGTATGTATGGGCTAAATCCACATAGGCCGTATCCGCATTACTGATGATGAACTCGATGGGCCCGGTTTCGTTGATGCTGGAGAGCGGGAGATGCTCCACCCATAATCCTTCTTCGGCACTGGTCTGTGTGGGCGGCACGGTCCACAAATCAAATTCACTGTTGGTGCAGGACTCGGCGTGGATCAAGGACATGTTTTAAGAAAAGATATCCTGGGTCTTCGATGTGCGTCGTCGCTGGGTCTTCGATGTGCGTCGTCGCTGGGTCGGTCGTCGACTGGTGCGTGGTCTCGGTGGGGCAGCTCTTTTATTCCCTACGGTGCGTTGTGCTTTGGCCACCAAGGCGCCTCCCGCTTCTTTGGCCCGCCGTTTCAAGGCTGTAAAATGCGAGTCGCATAGGGCTGGATCTCCGTCATGGCTCTGCAACCGTAGAAATGAAGGTGTAGGATCCAGAGGGACGTGTTTTATAGACCAGGTCACACATGCGCGCCTAGACGTCGGGTGTAGTCCGTGATACGTACTATTCTGATGGGTTAGTCCAAAAAAGAGAACAACAACAACACAGATTACAGATCAATCCTTCTATTATGCGTGAACATCATAGAAATGCATGTACTGACCTGTCTGTGGGGGTTTTCCACAATGGCGTTCACCTTCCGCCATTATCCGCCATTTTCCCACAATGGCGGTCACCTTCCGCCATTAGCCGCCATTATCCGCCATTTTACCACAATGGCGGTGTATTCGCCATTATCCGCCATTTTCCCACAATGGCGGTGTATCCGCCATTATCCGCCATTGGGCACTTCACGTCTGCGCCTGCATTGGGGTATATGAGGGTCTTCATGCGCGCGCGCGCCCAATGCTGCTCAGTCGTACACCAGTACACCAGTCTCGATCCTCGACATGGGGATAGTTGAACTGAGTGTGCGAAAAATAGATCACCAGCTAGCGTGCTATAAAAGGGAAGCGGCCTTGCCGTTTCATCAGGCACTCTGTCAACCACCAAGATGTTCACTTGCACAACTTGCCAGAAGCAGTTTACTCGTCTAGATAATTTACGACGCCACGAGGCCTCCACCCACAACGATGCACGGTATACTTGTATAACCTGCGCACGGTCATTTAATCGGGAGGATCAGTTACTGCGCCACGAACGCTCACTCCACGAGGGCGCGAAGGAACAATGTAATGAATGTGGTCAACTCTTCAAACGACGCAGTCAGTTAAGACGGCATCAGCGTTTGATTCATGGTCCGTCTCTACGGTTTGGGCGACAACTTCCTACTGAAGAGTGAGTGAGTGAGTAGGATTTAACGTCGTTTTCAACATTGTTTCAGTCATATCACGACGGTGCCTACATGTGCCAGAACACGAGAGTGTCCACAGTTCCTATTATTCTGGACACTGATCAGCCCAGTCAGTACAGCACCCGGTCACCCATCCAAGTATTGACCGAGCTCAACGCTGCTTAACTTCGGTGATCTGATGAGAACCGGTGTGCCCCACGTGATGCGCCGTACCTACTGAAGAGGAACCGCGGAAGGTGAGACCCAGTGAAGATAAGCCCGGGGAGACGAACGCCACTGGTGATGCGATCACGGAGAGCCCGCCTATACCCACAGTTCAGAAGAGCCTAGATATCCAGCCAGTCCCTAGCATTGTTGTTGCCAGTCATACGCCTGACGACATCGGACATTTTCTGGAAGATGCAGTGGATATTCCTAGCGATCTGTTACAGGACGCCCATCCAGTGAATGACATCGATCGGCGCCAATGGCCCATGATACGGCACATTTTCCACCGTGATCGCCCCATTCCAGATATCTACAATTTCCCACTGACCCACCTCACCCGTCTACGCAGCTACGTGGAAGCCATTTTCAACGACCAAGCTACGGTCTTCAGATTGAATGTCGCTTTCGGGTACATCTTACGTCACAAAGAGACGGACCAGTTATGGTATTATTATGCCAGTAATAACAGCCATGTGTTTAACCAACCGCTCACCATCATTAACCGGGCGCCGCTAGAGACAATGCTGGAGAAACTGGACACTGTGGATCCCTTGAGATGGGCACATCGTCAACGCCCCAACACACAATGGGTGGTCACCAATGCTACGTTCTTCGTTACCAAGCTGACCGACCACCCCCATCGGCTGAATGCGTCACCCTTGCACTGATGAATAGCATAACATGCTACATGCTACATGCTGATCGTTGACTTGAGCTCTGTAAACATTAAATGTCACGGTGCGTTAAATAATAAAGCATGATGTTTGATATTTCAATTTTGTTTTGATGTGAACATACTAAACATACCCAGGGCGGCTCCCCCAGCCTGAGTATGGTGTAACATTGGGGATAATAAACTGTATAAACCTTGCTGAACTTGTTGATATTCATGACAACCGCTTTCCGCTATACTTGGATGAAATATATACAGAATTTCCTGTCTGCGCATGCGCAGAATGGTGACAACGGCCGAGCCACTAGTCCAGTCAGATGCCTCCTCACATAGGCTTCACATTGATACCTCATACAACTCCATTGGACCATTAGGGACTCCCCTAGATCCCAAAACGTCTATTTCCATACCCTTTGGCCACCGCGCATGCGCAGAATCCCGATATTTCAATCCCACACACAGCCCATCAGATGCCCCTTCACGAATGCTTCACATTGATACCTCACTCGATCCAATCGGCCCACTCGTGGCTCACCTACATCCCAAAATGTCTATTTCCATACACTTTTCCCACAATTCCCTGCCTGCGCATGCGTAGAATGGTGACAACGCTCGAGCCACTAGTCCAGTCAGATGCCCCCTCACATAGGCTTCACATGGATACCTCATACAACTCCATCGGCCCATTAGGGGCTCCCCTAGATCCCAAAACGTCTATTTCCATACCCTTTTCCCACAATTCCCTGTCTGCGCATGCGCAGAATGGTGACAACGCTCGAGCCACTAGTCCAGTCAGATGCCCCTTCATGAATGCTTCACATGGATACCTCATATGACCCCATCGGCTCATTAGTGACTCCCCTAGCTCCAAAACATCTATTTTCATACACTTTGGCCACCGCGCATGCGCAAAATGCCGATATTTCAACCCCAAACCCAGCCCATCAGATGCCCCTTTACGAATGCTTCACATTGATACCTCATACGACTCCATCGGCCCATTAGGGACTCCCCTAGCTCCAAAACGTCTATTTCCATACCCTTTGGCCACCGCGCATGCGCAGAATGACGATATTTCAACCCCACACCCAACCCATCAAATGCCCCTTCACGAATGCTTCACTGTGATACCTCACTCGACCAAATCGGTCCACTAGCGGTCCCTACAGATTGCCGAACACTTCCACGAAAACCCACGGTTTTGGGACTACTTTCGGTCCGCGGAGGCAGACCGCATCACCGCCAGACCGCATCACCGCGGAGAAATACATGCCCCCAAGGTCACGCCCCATTCACTCCAACCGGAAGTGACGTCATACCTGCGCACAACACTCCTGCGCACACCTCCCCATGACCTCCCCATTTTTTTGTTCTCGCGCATGTGCAGTGAGGCGCCGGGACGACAGATCGGGTAGAGACTACTACTGGCATGTCATCTAATGATCAACTTCAGGGCAATGTAGCTAATTGTTTAGTTTTTGTTCTATAGTATATATATTATTGTCGGATTATAACAAACTGTTTTACCATTTGTCTTCTCCATTATATTGTAAATATGTATGTCTCCAGTGTGTAATCTGTAAATAAAACTGCGTTTTACATGTTCAACGGCAAGGCAACTATATGTATAGCCTCACATATTTATATCATTGCTATTGAAAAGTCCATAAAATGAACGAAATCGGTCTAGCAGTACAATATACAGTTTAGCTCAAAACTCTACGTGGTGTGTAGTTTTATTTCTTATTTCTAATTTAATGCGTATACATATCTCCCGACCGCAGTTTATGTCCCAACACAGCCCCATATTGGAACCTACTTGTTGGCCTAGTTTGAGACTGGCAATTTCAATTGGTTAGGACGATTACAGGCCTAGCTTGTGCCGTATCCACACAGAGGCATGGTACAATGACAACTAGAACAAGAGGCATATATAATGGATTGCTACACTTACATTCTGGCCAAATTATTAAATAAAAACGTGTTTCGGGCTTTAAGACCCTATTTTGCTTATTGTTGTTTATTCCAGGAGAGTCCCGTTTTATGACACCTGCATGTAGGCCAATAGGTTGAGACACAGTGCCACGCCTCGAACCAGAAACATTCATTCTCCAACACAGCCAGAAAAAGGGTGATGGTCAGTTCTGACTACCACTGGAGGATTATGATGGTCATCACCTTTTAAGGGTGATTATTTTGCCTCATCACCCTTAAAGGTGATTGCTAAGTTTACACTCATTGCTCATCACTCTTCAGAAGTGATGTTTATCGTTTTTGAAGGTGATCGTAAAAAAGAGCGATGGCCCTAACTCATAACTTTCTCGGGGTGACAGTTATCACCCTTTTCTGTCTATGAACACTATTTGAACAGCTAACGGTCTTTTCTGACTCTCAACATCACATTGCAGACAAAGTGAAGGTTGCAGATCTCCATTTGATCAAAGGAGATCGTTCTCCTGATATATTTGAGGAAAAGGGAGTTCATGCGTATTTTTGAAGGCGACGCGCGAGCTGACATAAACAAGTGTAAAACAAGACAGAGCAAAGCCCATGTAGTTTCCATCTCTTTATTGATTTTGGTTCATTTTTATATGCTTGCTTTTCAAACTAAATTTTGAGAAGAATATTTAGCATCTGAGAGTTTTGGGAGTTTCAAAATATAACAGGTTTACATGTCTTCTAAATTTTGGTAGGCCTATCTTTATTTCATAATGATATTAGTAGTAGGAAAAGGCTAAATTGCCTCCTATTTGCGGCGCGCTCACTTCCGGTTGTGCGGCGCGCTGCCCTCAGCCAATCAGAAGCGAGTATTTTGACCCGGTGCATTATGGGACATATCCAAGATGGCGGCATCTGCCTTCTGGTTCAAGATGGCGGCACGCCCGGCTCTTTTTTCTAACCTGAACTTTTCGCGTACCGCAGTGCTCCATTTCATTCAACAACACCTGGTCTGGTGCCTACGTGTGAGTGAGCTCACGTGCCGAACTAACAATGTTGCACCACGATCGCTACAATGTTGCGGCCACCGTAAACCCCTGGTCTGGTGCCTACGTGTCTGCGTGAGTGAGCTCACGCGCCGAACACATGGCTCTTCGAATTGCAACAATGTTGCAATCCGATCGCTACAATGCTGCGGCCACAGTGAACCCCTGGTCTGGTGCCTACGTGTCTGCGTGAGTGAGCTCACGCGCCGAACACATGGCTCTTCGAATTGCAACAATGTTGCAACCCGATCGCTACAATGTTGCGGCGACAGTGAACCCCTGGTCTGGCGCCTACGTGGCTCCTCGAATTGCAACAATGTTGCACCACGATCGCTACAATGTTGCGGCATCGATATACAGAGCTTGAACACAAAAAGGGGATTCTAGATGAACCTGGGAAAGATGGGCAGGTCCATTTGGACCAATCAGCGGTCGGGGAAAAGAACCAATCAGCGGTTGAGAAAAAGAACCAATCAGCGGTCGAACAATCAGCCAATCGAATTGGTGTATTCACGGTGTGCTTTCGCCCACGTCCGCGCTTTTTTTCCTATAAAAGCCGGAATTTTCATGGCATTGCGCCATTCTTTCACTGACCTCCTGACGCTGCGGTACCTGACCAGCCTAAGCCTAGATATCCAGCCTGACGAGAGGAGCGCCTTGCCTGACCAGTGGATATACCTCAGCCTACCTGACCAGTCTGATTTATCCAGCCTGACGAGAGGAGCGACTTGCCTGGATTTGCCTGACCAGTGGATATACTTCAGCCTGGAGCTGACCAGCAGCTGCCTGCCTGACGAGAGGAGCGACTTGCCTGGATTTGCCTGACCAGTGGATATACCTCAGCCTATACCTCACCAGCCTGAGCCTAGATATCCAGCCTGACGAAAGGAGCGACTTGCCTGAATTCTTACCCCACCAGCACTCAACCCCTCACACGTACGTAATATTATACCCCCCCCCCTTTTTTTTTTTTAGACAAATCCTTATTCGTTTACTGGAACGCGTAAAGTTTTACCGTAAGTGAGAACCGGCAATATTTTTGTAAACACTCAACGGCATCGCTCCAACTTGGGAAGGTCAATCATTGTGGAGACGACGGCAGAAAGAGACACAATTGAGGTGCTATAATTTCAGCTATTAAATGTGAGAACATCGTTTGATAGCACAGGTACTTCTATCTACCGTTCTATGTTCCTCCCCCAACCCTAGTCTCTATCAAGGTCTAGCAACTTTTTTCGAGAAAATGGCGCCAAGTTCAACCGAAGGAAAAGAAGTCTTCGTCCCGTCCAAATAAACACGTATCTGTCTTACCTCGCTGTCGGCAGCGCTCTGGTATAATCCAAAATGCTTATCTACGGCGATAAAACTACATTAGCTTCACTTTCCACGGTAAAAACATGACTTTAACGACGACCGCACAAACCAATACAACCCGTATAGGCGGAAGTGCTATTCTGTTCAAGCGCAAACTCCGAACAGCGCATGTCAGCCAGACGACAGCCGTTCAGCTGACATGCGCAGTTCGGAGTTTGCGCTTGAACAGACTAGCACTTCCGCCTATACGGGTTGTATTGGTTTGTGCGGTCGTCGTTAAAGTCATGTTTTTACCGTGGAAAGTGAAGCGAATGTAATTTTATCGCCGTAGATAAGCATTTTGGATGATACCAGAGCGCTGCCGACAGCGAGGTAAGACAGATACGTGTTTATTTGGACTGGACGAAGACTTTTTTTCCTTCGGTTGAACTTGGCGCCATTTTCTCGAAAAAAGTTGCTAGACCTTGATAGAGACTAGGGTTGGGGGAGGAACATAGAACGGTAGATAGAAGTACCTGTGTTTGATAGTGATACAGTTGTGCGAGTTTAGTAAGCATCACACTCAATAGGTTTAAAATATGACCAAGTTGCTCTTGACAAATCTTTTGATGGGAGAATGTTGTTGTTAGATGGTCCATATTTCGACACTGCTCCAAATCAACTTGCTTTCATCCGCCGTATTTGAAATAGGTATATCGCTACTGTCTATGATCAATCACTTGTCACATGGGGATCATTATAACCCTGAACTTAAACTTTGAGAGTGTTCTTTTCCATGAATAATGCATCATTTTTAGCACAGTTTTACACTGACCTTGACCAGCGCCGGGAGAGGGGTAATAAAGAGACAAGGGGTACAGCTTCTTCCAACATTCACATGATACACGAAAACTGTCACACATTGTGTACACGTAATTTCAGAAACCACACAGCGTCATCGGTACCTTGATTAGATATAGATATCTTAAAATGTATTCATTCGGTCGTTCCATAGCATCTATGGATCCCTGAATAAATTTTTCCTTGTTATGGACACTTTCATTCCATTTGTTTCCGAGAGACTACCACTGGCCCCAATTTCTGTAACTTTGTTCATGCACCATATGACAGAACAGCAGAAGCTTAGTGCATCATGAACATGTTGAACCATAATAGAGCATCACCTGGATAAAGAAATTAAAGATGTAATCAGCCTCAAAATCTAGGCTGAAATCGATGTCTCACAAACTTGGCGAAAGTGACATATGTTACAACAGGTACTGGTACAAAATGAAACACATTTTGCCACAAAAAAACTAAACAGTATGGCATGCTGTTTATTTTTCCACGACCATGTCAACTAGCGTATACATGTGTGGTGCATTCTACCAACGTATGCTATGCGACATTATCGAACCTTAGGCACGAGCCATGACATTATCCCACGGCTGCATCTGTTCAGCATTCAGATTCGTGAGCGTCGCTACGTCACTCGTGTCATTTTCCTCTCCGCGTACAACACACACTCAATGGCGAAACAGAAAAACTGTCGAAGCGAGCAGAGTTACAAATTGATCTGACAAGATATTCTTACATCCACTATATATGGCGATCCCACTATCATCAAATATTATACATTTGATGCTTTAGTAATCTTCTCTGCTGAAAAACGCACATGGGGGAGTTTACTAAATCCATCGATTTTGAGGCTGATTAAATCTTTAATATTGAATCGATACCTACAACACAACAAGATGATGCATACATCGCGATATCCCTAGTGACATTATCCAATCAATTTTGTGACCGGATCTTCTCATGACTGCAGAATGATGGATGTATAAGTTCAGGCACTCCGTAATGATACAGTGGGCACTGGTCATGCAGAGCACACCATGCAACCCTTTCCCCTACCCCATCTTAACAGGTTCCCTGATAATCCCCAATATTTGAATATCCGGATACTGAAAATGAGGCTCTTTGTGATTCAGTGAGGTTGCTTGTCATTAAACTAAAAAATAAAACAGAGAATTATAATTGACATGGCACAACAGATACATGGTGGAGGTTACCAGCCTCCTACAGAAGGGCCCATCTGTGGATGGGTATGTCGAAACTGCCGGCAGATCGTGATCGAGAATTCTAATGCATGTTAACTGCCAGTTCATTGTTGGTCCTGGCAGTACTACGCTGTAATCTCAGCTGAGCCAAGAACGAGAGTGATAGGGTTTGCATGGCAATATATGAAGTTCTGTGAGAATGCACAGTGGTAAAACTTGAAATTGAACCATCTCAGACTCCATATGCGCAGGATTATTAGTCTCCATTCAGTCAGTTATTTTTGATAAGCCAGCGCCTGGGGCAGAGAATAACCAACAGTTTAATTTTTCCTCAATACAAGTGATTTCAGTTTTTGCCATTTTACTAAAATTGGGTATCTTTCTGATTTTGAAATAATGTTAACAGAAACCTTTTCGATTAATTGACATCTGCAAGGGTCTACTCCTCAATCCAACAGATCTCTATCAAGATTTGACTGGATTCGAACAGCGGATTAATTGATGGATCCTAATGTACTTAACGGGAAATCGATCTTGCTCGATTTTTAGGTAGCCCTAGCCCAATCACATGACTATCACTCCAATCCAGTTTTAACAGTTGATTCACAACACTGAATCAAGCTTGTGTGGGTAAAGCTACAACTGAATAGGGGGAGCATGGAATAAGACACCACATCCTTATGAATACCCTAAAATCATACAGAATTGATAAATTGATAACTGCAAACCTGATCTCTATTAGGCAATTGGCAAGACTATGTCACTATATACATATCCAATAATTCCAAGGCTTGGGCATTAATAGATGTGCCTATCTGTTACAGTTCATATATTCAGAGAGATGTTCCATATGCTACTAGACAAGGTTTAATCCTTTACATTTTGATGTTGTGGTTATGCCCTTGCATTGATTCACTGCATCATCAGTAACTAAAAACACAACAGCATTGCTACATGTAGGTTATATTCCTGAGGATGAGGGTTTCCCCTTGTCAAATGGTATCAGAAACATTTATCTTGAAAATAATATCCACTAACAAGATCATACCTACACAAAAAAGACTTGAAGGTTGAATACACTATCTATTGCTGTTCTCACTGTATATGGTGTAGGATTTTGCCTTTCTAAATGGCACACCATAAATGCACATGGTCATTATATAATGTTGAGCATTTGTGAAGCTGAATGACCTTCGCATATTGTTTCATTTATTTCTACAATACCAAGTGTTTCTACAATACCAGAAGTTCATAAACTGGAAGTGTACGAAAGATAAACATTATAGGCCCACTTCACGAGATTCGTGTGGCGTCATGGGTGATCTGTGTGTACATTTCAAAAGGCGGAGTATTTGAATGACAACAACAAACAACGAGATCAGTCAATTTCAGCACAAACATGGCACATCAACAATAGTGACCTGCCATGTCACATCATGTCTTATAAGCAGGAAGGTGGTGGTCAATGCTGTCTTCTGACAATACATGTATAGCTCAGGGGATTCTAGCTAGAGCTTGTGAATTTACACAATGTATACTACATACATCTGGTAATATGGTTACAAGAATCCTGTGGAGACATGGCCTTGATCCAAGTCAAAATATACAGTGAAATTACATGTAGGTTCAATCCTGAAAGGTTATGTGTACAATTGCTTCCTGGGAAATTCTCAATGTTTTAATTGCAATTAAGCAATCCTCCTATAGTCCGGCAGATATGTAACAAAAAATGGGTCGATTGTGCACTTTGTGATAAAAGCATGAAACTTTGCATAGTGACAGAGAAACACATATTATTCATTTTTAGAGGGGGAGTCCGGCTTGAAAATCCGTAGTTGGCCGCCATCTTGGATTTCAAAATGGCCGCCATTAGAAACCATCAAATTCGCAAATCGGCACTTCTAAGACACACAGAAGGTTGATTTAAACGGGTATCCCCACATTTGCGTACCCAAAGAAGTTGATCACACCACTTTTGCTCCACCAGAACGGATGGATCGTAAGATGACGGCCATTTTTTTTTGAAAATGGCTGCCGAGACTCTTTTATTTCGACGGTTATGTGACGTAGGTGAATCGATAGACAAAAATCTACTTTTGGGTGACTTAAAATGACTTTTTGGGAACATTAGACACTCATTCATGTAGTTGATACCTGCAATATATAAAATTAGTCATATTTTAGAGAGAAATTCCAGCACAATGTGGGCTAACCTTGCTGCATCTACAGTTTATCATGCAGCAACATCAGTTACTACTGATAGAATGCGCTGGCTTCTGAAAATGAACACCAAACTGGCTGTCATTCATCTTTGGTATAAGTTCCCTATTCAAACTTACTTAGAGAAGCTTCTCTTGAAGAACGGAGAAGAAACCAAGTCCAAATGGGACGGGACTGAACGGCG